>JANHFX010009659.1:50685-93923 GCA_027560015.1 Chloroceryle amazona | reverse complement strand
CTCTCCTCTCTTCTCTTCTCTCTCCTCTCCTCTCTTCTCTTCTCTCTCCTCTCCTCTCTTCTCTTCTCTCTCCTCTCTTTTTTTTTAAGGTAAGCAGTTGTGGAATGGGTTTTTTTTTAAGTTGAGTTGAAAACAAGGTTCTCAAAATATATATAAGTCCCATTGTAAAACAAAGTGTCTTTCAATTTAAAAATCCATGGAAGTGGAATGGTCATAATTAAGCAGGATTGAGGTAGCGAATGCTTTTCCACAGACCTGCAGCCTGCTCTTTTCCATGTTACTGAATGACCAGTTTGTGGCTGTTACAGAGATGATTACATTCAGCCAACATTAGGCAGATGAGAGTGAAAAGCTGAACAAAACAGTAATACAGAAGAGAAAACTTAATCCTAAGTAGAGGAAAGGAGAGCAGAAAAGTAGCGTGTAAGCTCAGAGTAGATCTGAGTAGTAGTTCAGTGTGCTGACATGACCTAATAGACCCAAAGAGAATCCAGAAGGAGGGCTTTCAGTTTGATGGGAATTGAGATGGTGTTGGCTTGCCTGTTGCAAAACAGAAAACATCTGGAATGGTTTTGACCTTTTCTCTTTTTTTTGTAGAAGTTTATTACCTTCACACTTGTGGTAATAGTGCCAATCTTGATGCTATCACTGGTAGAACAGGACAGGTCGCTTCCTGTTAAAAAAATAAACAGATTACCATGAACAAATTAAAATGACGTCGGGAAAATTGTAAGATAAAATATGAGAAACTGTATTTATGTGCTGTATTCTGATTGAATCTTAGGGAAAAAAAATAGGGAAATTATATTTTCCTTTATTTTTTTTTTCCCCTGGCATGGAGTTTTCGGTGATGATTTCATATAGTAATTTCTCAAATGCATATGTAAAGTAAATCTTCAAACAAACCAAAAAAACACCCCATAATTCAAACTGACCTTATACTTTATTGTTGTTTCAATTTTATGAGCAGTATAATCTGGCTTTTCCTAGCATGTTGTTGAATAACAGCCTTAGACTTAAAATGGTGAAGGAAAGGTATTACTGCAACAGAGGAGATTACAAAGAGGCACAAGACAGATGACAGCCAAGGAGTTTGTGTTTGTAATTTTACTGTTGTAATTTTGACATGTTGTTCTCAATATTTTATTACCTTAATTTTTATTCAGCTTTCTATTTCACACTTCATAATTGCTGGAAAGGTTATGGTGAAACTGTAATTCTACTCCTGAGAAGATTTTGGTTTTGTTACATGCATGCTAATGCCTCTGAGTGGTGAGACCAGTCTGAACGTAGGTTTTAACATTCCTGGTGACAGAATTCTGTTTGGGTTCTAAAAGTAGAAGATTAAGCTTTCTTCCTAAATATTTCTACGAAGAAAAGCTCTTGCCTGTGGGAAATAATTCCCTTGTTAAAATGGGGTGTTAAAAAATGCTGATACAGTTGGGAGTGGATCTGTGTAGTCTTTGGGGGGGGGAAGATAATGGCCTTACCATTTTGAGATGATAGATCGAAGTGTTGTGTACAAGAAGAAGCAGGGAGGCTAGAGTCCTTATTTCAGCTGTTAGCACTGTCTGGGAACACTGTGCCCATCATTTCCCTCTCAGATCAACCCAGGTAGCTTGGGAACAGCAGGAGAGACAAATATGAAAGAGAAGAGAGGAAGAGCTGCCACAGTTGTACGATCTGTTCATAGCTGAGAAAGTGTCCAGATGGTCCTACGGAAATGATGAGATTTAAATGAAATGTCATATACTCAGAAAATGGAATCGCATACGTCATACATCAACTAGACTTCTTAAGGAGTGCTGGGGAGGTTAGCTCGTGCATGGGCATACTTCATCTCTTCTTTAGGAAGGCTTGTAAAGTACTTTGTAAATGACAAATTTAGAAAGTCATTAAGCGCAGTATCAAAGCTCGGTTGCTTAAGTGGATCCAATTTTGATGTGCTTTCAAAACCTGAGGGCACTTCTGATAGGAAGTGGTTTCCTAATGAGGGAATTGACTAGCAGGAACGACTTTTAAAGACTTAACTACACATCAGCTGCAATTTTGTCCAGGTAAATGGCTTATGCCTTCAATGCAGGGGGAGGCTAGATGATGGGGTTAAGGACAGAAATGGATATGTAGTACTAATAAACTTTAAAGCGTCATGGAAGACGAGAATAGGAAATGACAGTGTATATAAATGTAAACATTTGTTCCAATTTTCATATAACCAAATAATGCTGTAGCATAGGTCGGCAGGATGATGCTATGGAGGTAGTGATAAACATACAGGTAATTTCAAAGAACTAAATAAATACCATCTGGGACACAGTGTTTGGTGATGTTCTAGAGAGCAAGGATGAAGATGTGGCAAGAGTGACAGCTCATTTTCAGGGGGCCTGAAAATGGCTAAAATGGGTAAAAAAACCCATGCCACCTTGACATTTGGTTGCCTGTGGTTGGCATTGAGCCATTTGGCAGCCAGTAGAGTTTTCCATTCAGTTCGGTGTTGACCAGAGGGATGCAGGCTAGGATGTCAGGTAGAGGCAGATGTACCCCTATCCCTCATAATTATAAAAGAAATGAATGGAGTGTAAAATAAATAAAAGAAATCTCTTGTGCGTGGTGTGGTGAAATCTTCTACCATGAGTGTCTGTAATCTTCTTGCCCATTCACTTGAGTCAGGGCTTCAGTGTCTGTAAAATTTATCAAGTGTCATTTTTCTGAGGTGTCAGCGATGTCAGTACCTCTGCCACAGTCTGTGACACTCTGGCTGCTGGGCCTTGACCGTTGTGCTTTTAGTCCATACACCGTGTAAGGCCCTGGCTGAAGCTATGTCCTGTTTGGCAGTCTCTCTTCAGAGTGACTTTTTTGGATCATGTGACTGCCCCCTACATAATTGCATGAACCGGGTAGCAATGAAACCTGGAATGAAACCTGGGCAATGAAACGCAGTATTTAGCCAGGAGGCTGAGGAGAGCAGAAGTACAGGCTGGTGAATGAAGGCTACCTGGGAAATACTGCAGCAACTTGCTTCGTGAGCTGCTGAGACTAGCCGTGCTCTTCCCTTTTCCTGAACTCAGAGGGAAAGAGCTTTTGTGTGCAGCTGCATCTCCATCGTGTGAAGGTCACAACATGGAGAGCTTTGAAAAAAACTCTCAAAATAGCCATGAGATTTTTCAATTAATATTTTAATTATGAACCTTTCCATCTACTAGAGAGAAATGTTGAAACTGTGTTTAACAAGAACTCCATTACAGCACATCATTCAGTTTGTCAATTAATTTTAGTAAAGCAAACTTAGATGATCTAGGTCACCTAGGTAAGCAAGCAGCAGCGCTTTTGTTCAAAGTATAGCGGAGTTAGAATAATGGCTTTTTATACTTTCCTATAACAGAGATGTGTATCTGATAAAGTTAATCCAGCTTAGTAATAAATGCATTGTGAGTGGCTGATGAGCGATAACGCGTTCGCAGGAAGGTTTCTCGTACGTGGTGTTTAACAGAATTTATCGTGGTGATACAAGAACAGAGAAATGTATTTCACATTTCTCTTGTAAACTGAAGCGCACATCGCAGGAAACCATACACTGAATTTACTTTCTGTCTTCCCTTTCAAAAGAGTGTGAAATTTTACCCCAAGTCTCCTCTAAATTGGTCAAGCCAGATACTGGCCCCTTTGTTCATGTGGCATATCCCACTATTAATAATTACAAGTTATTATTTTTAGTATTATATTAGTACAAATTACTAATTACAAAGCCTTGAATATTTCACTGAACAGTGCAGATTTAGCTCAAGGTAGGTACTGCTTGTCCTAATCAACCCTTAATTCATGAATTCTGACCAACAAACTCTGATGGTAGTGGGTGCCTGTTTGCCATACCTGTAAAACTACGCACATACGTGGTCAAGTCTTATTCCTGTTTTTAAGTATTTCAGTTGCTATGCTTTGTATTTACACCCTGCACACCTCTCCTTTGAAATAATCTGGCAGTTTGTCGAAGACAGTAGAGTTTGAAGGATTGTTAATGGGATGTTGAAATGTAACATCCTAATCCGGTGGGATGGAATTCATCTTCAGTATCAAAACGGAGAGGAAACGAGATCTTAGCTTTTTTTAGTGCTGACATTTTAATATGTATGTATTAGAATAAACAGATCTTGATGAGAACTAAATAATCCCTTAATTACTGAGTTGAAAGAGAGTTTATTAGTACTTTACTCTTACTAAACGAGGGAGGTTTTGTTAGTTCTGAAGCAGTAGATGATAAAGATGGGCCTAAACTCCCTCCCTTTGATCAGAGGAGAGGAGAGCTGATTCATGAAACGGAGTTTTAAAATTTTTACCCTTAAAAATTTTTATGACTCAGATTTTTGCAGAACCCTCCTGGCAGAGGTGAGCTTCTTCTGTCAGGTACTATAGGAGCTATCTGGAAATCAACTGTGTTCTTTATTTTTAATTCCACCACATTTCACATGTATTGAAGACAACTTTATGCTTAATTTAAGCTTTTACGCTTTCTATGACAGTTTCCTTCTTTGACATGGATAAAGAAAATACTTTTATATATTTGTCCAGTCTTTCTGTAGCCACTGAAATTGCTGACTCCCTGATGTTTTTGCTTTAAGAAGCTCTGGGCATGATTGGTAGTGCTTCAGAAAGATTTCTTACGAGTAACCGTTAAGTCTTTGGCTCACAGACCTCTCATCAGTGTTCTTCAGCATCTCAAAAGCTGTTGGTAGCAGTACAGGGACCATGCTGAAATCTTAACCATATGTGAACATAAAATATGATAAAAGTAGAAGACCTTTTTTTTTTCCAATTCATAGTTTGTCTATCTGATGGTTAAAGAACATCAAATTAGACTGGAACCCATAAAAGGAAGATATGCCAGAGAGGTGAAAGCATTTTTAGTAGAGTTGCTTGCTATTCAAGGCTTGTTAGCATTTCATTGGTCTGAAAAGTAACTGCCCACATGTTGTGATTTGCTGTAGGAATGCCTTCCCTGTAACTGGTTTACATGAAGCAGTAGCTTTAACTGTTTCTCCAGGCTGAATAGTTTGTGTCATTAGAATGTGTTACTCTTTGTCACCAGAGGGTGCCATTGCTGTGATCTTCCACATTCTTGTGCTGAAACCCACTGAATTTTGGAAGAGGTACTGCTTCTAAGTGGTACCTCTTTAGTTTTGTAAAGCAATGGCAAGGAAAAGTGGCCTTATGGAGAACAATTTTCACAAGTGGCAGCAGGGCTGTGTTTAGATGCAATTCCTCAGGTGCTGTCAGGAAATCAAGCAGTAGTTGGAACAACCAAGTCCTGAAAGGGAGCTGTTTCATGGTTATCCGCTTGGGTTTGTTATTTAAATACCTTTAACAGGACTTACACCATAGTTACTGCAAACTCTACATCACTCATTTCTTCCTGAGAAAATCACCTCGGGTTTCTAGATACTTAGTACTGCGCAGCAGACCAACACTGGTGCCAGAAGAGGCGGTTTGATTTGTGAATGAAGTTGCAGAAAGAGGTGTAGTTACTGCAGAAGAAGTTGCTGATATACTCGATGTTGGCTCCCCAAGGCATCCAGTTCAAGGTTCCTTTCGTAATACTAAAAAAGCGTAAGAGCTTTGGGCTCATCTGTCCCGTGTGTCCACCAAAGTGTGTGGTTGTGCAGTGGCTGTCCATCTCTGTTCAGGTGATGGGCTCTGAGAGATTTACCCGTTGGACACCAAGAAACTTGCAGATTCATGGAATACAACATAGAGTTCATTCACAGAGTATATCAAGACTGTATCTGGATGCAGTATGAACTCATACCTTTCGTCCTCTGGTATTTTCCTTGTGCTCCCAAATACACAATGCAGCTCTCCAGGTAAATGAAATAAAAATAGGGACATAGCGAGATTCTTTTCCTGTAGGCTAAGATGGAAGAGGAAGTTTTGGTAGGCTTTTTGCTTTTCAATTATTAAGAACCTTGCTGGTATTATTGAGGGCCTTCAGATAACATCTCCCCAGGACAGATTTTACAGGTGTGTGACACTTCAGGGGCAAGGATGGCTGTTGTCATTCCTCAAGCTCTAATAAATACCTCAGGCGTTGCTGAGTGTTCGGGTCCTTCTAGGGCTTTCCCATGGCACGTTGCTGATGTGGAGAGGAAGGCCTTTCAGCTGAGGAAACTCCATTTGCCCGGAAGTTCGAGATGCTAATGGCAACTGATACTTCCTTGCCATGTTTGCCCTGTTGAAGCTGAGATACCATCTTGTAAGAAGGCATAATATCATTCAATTATAACAACATGCCTGTAGGCAAGGCACAATATGTGAGCATCATTTGTTTGCTTAGAGCCGTGACTGTCATTCAGAAATACTGAAAGGTAGCAGTTGGATTTTTTCACAGAACTGGTTAAGGGACTTTTCTCAACATCAAATTAGCGTTCAAGAGTGAAAATACAGCTTCTGTTTCCTCAGATGCTGAGCTGTAAGAATGAGTAATCGTGATTCCTGGGGAATGAAAAATTTGTGGGTTTTTTTTTTTATTTAATAAAAAACTTGAGTGGTACTAAATAAGAAATGGGTTTACTAGTTTTCCTTAGAAGGCTTCTAGATTGTAAACTTGAAATGTGACGAATTATGCTGAAGGTTCTCCTCTTCCTCTTTTGAAAGAGGGGATTTATTTTTATGGAGTTGTACGTTATTTTTGTATCTCCCACATATTCCACAGTGTATGAAAAACCAGGAGAACAGATATAACTGCATAACAGAGTGGACTTTGTCTTGGGTAACTTTCTCTTTTGTGCGTTTCTTTTTTGTTTGGTTGTGGTTGGCTTTTTTTAGACTTGGTTTCATTAGGTAAAGCACAACATGGCTAACAGTATAGGTAGATAATTCAGTTCCTTTCCTTCCTTTGTGGCTCTCTCTACATTTTCAGTATTAATATAGTGAAATAATAAACCTTATTGCCCAGTCCTGTCAATATATCCCTGGGTAGCTGCTCAATGACTCCTTGAGTCTTGATCATCTAGATTAATTTGCCAGCTTTAATTTTCAGCATAATTACTGCCCACTTCAAGACCACTTCTATTGTGATACTTAGCCAGTTTTTATTCTTTGAGATACTTTATTTCTTGACCTATAATGTGACTTTCCTACGAGTATCTGAAGATGGATGCCCGTATTCAGCGTAATCGTAAATGTAGGGACTGGATCGCACTCCAAGTCTGTCCTCTAGCTGCCACAGTTGGCACTCATTGTCCTCTCTCCCGTGGACTCTGTGGACTCAGTGTCCTCCCTGAGAAGTAAGGACGTTCTGTACATAATGGAGCACTGTAACAGCGCTCTTAGGTGACAGAATGCCATCTAATCTTTTCAAATGAACATTTCCATTAACTTAAAAGCAGAATTTCTCCTACGTTTTCAGGTTTTGGGGTGGTTTGAATTAGTTGGGCAGCACTTGAACATGGAGGCTGGAAGTGCGGGGGAAGGATTTGAACATAATGCTCAGGACTTTGTAGTCAGCCTCACGAAACAAAATAATTGCGCATGGTGAAGCGCACAGGAGGTAGACCAGGTAGCTGTGCACTTTCTATGCCTTTGATCAGTTGACTGAAAATTTATATTAACCTTTTTAGGTATTTCATTTTTCTACTGGTATTTTTCTCCCATCATTTTCCGTCTTGGTAAAAATATTATGGCATTTGATGGTCTTTGCCTGAAAGACCATTTATTCTACCTTTCTGCATTTTCTTTTTTTAATATAGCATACTGCCTTGAGCTTAAAACTTTAATGTGGTTCCAGATAATCTCCTAGTTTTGTTTGACACGTGATGGCTTAAAAGTGCTCTTTATAAAGCGTAATATCACAGTATGAATGTGCAAAGTGAGGGTTATTTTTTTCCTATGCATGCTGAATTCTTTACGTGGCTTAAAAAAAAAGGAGAAACAGATCATCTTACAGAAATAATGATCATCTTAGAAAAACAGTCTGAAGAAATCAATATTTTTCTTTTCTCTACTTTCGCCCCTCCTTATTTTAGTCTAGTTCACAAAGTAACTGCGTGTTAAAAATGCTTGAAAGCAATTCTGTGGTGATAAATTTTGACACGCTTTCAAATATTGGTTTTATCTATTTCCTTTTCGTGAGTCGTCTTGTGCCGTATGTACCGCAATAGTACTCTCATTTTCTTAGCATGAAAGAAATGTTTTCTTTAAACAAACAAACTTTTCAAACCATTTTAAATGTGATTTGAAGCTCCTGAAGTCTTACTTGAGCTCTGCTGTTCTGTCTCAGAGGAGTAGAACGTACGTAGCAACTTCTCCAGAAAGATCCTCTCGAAAGAACATATTAAAGATGAAATATAAGGATTTTTAGATCAAAAGCATAATGATTTTTTTAAATCTTTACCATGTGATAAATTAATCAGAAGGTATTATAAAGATGCACAAACTTGCACAAGGAGAGAGAAGAGAAAGACGGTGAGTTTGAAATTAGTATAGGCACAGACCTCAAGACAAACTTTGAGAAGGTTGCCTTAACTCAGCAGACTGTACCGGACAGTAGCATATGCACTTGTTAGCAGTCTGAGCTGCCAAGGTGAGTGTGAGGAGAAAAATCATTCCTACGATCACAAACACCTTCTTTTGTCAGATATTTTATTTTATTTACAGAGGTGCTAGAATGCTCTGACATAATATATTCAGGAGTAATGCAGGGACCGTTCAGAAGCCCAGCATTAGCCTTTGGTATCGCTCAGGTCTTCAGTACACTCTAAGGTCCATGCCAAACAGGGTGATGGAAATGATGATGCCTTTTTGGAATATTATTAAAGGGGGTGAAAAAAAGCACTTCTTAAAAGTGAAAGTACTTAGCTAACATATATCATATAATTCTGACAGGAATTATTAACCAACAGACTTGATTTTGTAATTAGGAAAAAAATTCTGCTCTTTAATAAAGGCCCAATGGACTTTAATAGGGATGAGACCTGTATGCAAAGGCAGCTGCGGCATCCAAACACCTACTAGTATGATAACTTCTGGTTCACATTGTTTAGGTGAGCACATCTATGACTAATTTGTGCTTAAAATGCACTTGCAAATGGGATTTATCATTTGGTTGGTTAATTTTTGCATCAGAATACGGATCTAATGAAACCTGTTCTAACAAATCGGCTGCTACAGACGCTGTCAGCAGGAAGGGAGAGTTAGTGCTGTAGCTTTCCATATGAGATTCATGGATAAGCCTTACCTGCCTCTAACCCTAAAAGAAAGATAAATTGATAGTCTTCATTGCAATTTATCTAATTTTTCAAGACCTATTTATGGAAGGCGAGGTAAATTCCACAAGTGAGCTGTTATGCTGTTTATGTAAGCACAGTATGTCGTAAACAACTTCAGTAAATGATAACATTAAAGGGATTTTGCAGGAATTGTAAACCAAGTGCTTGGCTCTCCAAGTCCCTTTAAGTTTGAGTGTAATGATAGTGTTTTACCCAGAGCCCTCCTGCCTGGGTGAAGGCAGCACTCCTGCCTGGCGGACATGGCAGCCTCTGCTTTGGCTGCATTGTCCCGGGACAAAAGAGAACCCAAAGACCATTCGCTTAAAATGCAACTTCCAGAACATCATTACAACTTTCACATTATTCATTTCTGTCGAGCGTGTAGAGAAGGGAGCTGTTAGAGCTGCCCGTCCTGCCTTGCCCTGGCCTGCCCTGCAATCAATGGTATCCAGGGCGTGCAGGGCAGCGCCACGTGGAGCTTTCACTGTTTGAGGGGCCGGGGCTAGGAGTCAAGCTCTGCTTCAAAAGCCACTTTGATTAATGCAGCTATCAACACAGCAGAAAAGTGGTGTAGCCATAAATAAGTTCTGTAGTACGCGTAGGACTCGGGGGGTGAAACCTGGTTTTTGTTTACTTCGGGGGTTTTGTTGCTTGTGGTTTTCTGCCATGCCTTTGACTATACGTAAGGATTATTTTTGTTCAGCTCTGTTGTAAGTGGTGAACATAATATGCCCTGGAGTCCCATCTGAAGCTTCATGTGATTTAAATGAACAGTGATATTCACCTCTGAGTCAGGACCAGGTCGTACAGTGCTCTTGCTGTAGCGATGGCTCTGTTATCTCATTGGCCCCTGTGACTGATTAGGGGCCAGCAGTCCATTGATTGCTGCTCCTGGGTTTCTCTCCCACATCACGCTGGATGTGAAAGAGATGCCTGGTGGCTTAAGAATTAGATGCATAATGAATTTATCAGTGGGAATGAAAGAATCATTTTGGTTCAGACATAGGTGAGTTACTGCTTGTGTTGGCTCCATGGCTACCGGTGAAAAAGACTTCCCTAGAAAATAACTAGGCAGGAAAAAGGAGTTGGGCTTCTGAGGATTTGAAATATAAAATATGCAAATTACAAGAATTTGGCAATACCATCAGGCTTCTACTTTTTCCCGTGATATGCAGAATTTGTGTGATCTTCTCAGTCCCGCATCTTATTTGTAATACATCATTTTGCAATGAAATTTGTGAGTGCCTTCCTTTTTTTATTTTTTTTTTTCTTTTTAACGCGAGCATTTTATGACAAAATTTCCAAGTCCAGTTTGGAGTGTTATGCTGTAGACATCTGTCTCCTTAGAACTTGAGTGAAAATACAAGATGCCTATTTGAATAACACGGTGTCACCAACAGTGCTTGAAAGTGAGACAAGAGGTGACGGTCCTTCCTTATGGCTGTCTCATCGTACATCGTGCCGTACGTTTGTGCTTGTTTGTAGGTAGTGCTTTGAAAAAGAATAATAAACAGGTCCAAGATGCAATGTCAGATCTAGTTAATCAGTGTACTAGAAATACATTACTCTAAATCTTGATTAGGAAAATAGTAATCAAAGTCTTGAGTTTCTTTTTGTTTGAGGAGACAGATGGCATATCTGCTTAACGGCAAATATCCAAAAGAATTTTTTTTTTTAAATCCTATCTTTCAAAACATGGCAATCAGAATCATCTTGGAAAGGAACTATTAAATTTAATAAGCCATATGTTCAGTGAATTTACTTATTTTGTTCGGAGATGTAGACATAAGATTCACCTCTGTGTCCTTTTGTGTAAATTAACTGCCTTATTCTCTGCTACACAATTAAGGTATTTAACAAAGTTCCAAATGTGCAATGTATTATTAGCCAAATACAGCAACTAGTTTTCATATTGCTAAAATAAATGCATTTAGGTGAACAGTCTGCAGTTTACCAGAGTTCCCTCTGTGGAGTTCAGTGTGTTTGAAGATCAGATTGACTGGCAGCTTCCTTGGTATACATAAAACAGATCTAAAATTATTTCAAATAGAAATTCTCTGAGGATTGTATCATCCTTGCCGTTCTGTTGTATTGAAGATGCAGATGTGCCAGACTGTTCTGCAGGATTATAAATGCATTAGTGAAACCCTGATACACTCTCTAACAAATATATGCAGCGCGAGAGGTTTTCTTAGCCATCTCGTACCCACTCATTTTATTTATTTCATGTAATTGGCATGTTGTTCTGCTTTTATAGCTTGTTAAAATGAGATGTGAAAATGGCTGTAGCTAATGGCTGCTGGAAAATCTTTTCCCATGGTAGGCAGGAAGAACGTTGCAGAAAAAAATACATTGCAGATTTTAAAGCACAGTGCTCTCCCAGTGAGAAGCAGAGATTGAAAAGATGGATGTAATGTTGTGGTGTGCATAGCAGAAACAAGTTTTAATGACCTTGGATGCGCAAATGAATATCATACACGTGCTGAAATGTCATTCTATTGTAGGTGCAAGGACACAGCACAAGCCAGGGCTCCTTTGCAGTGGGGTGCTAATACTGAGGCACAGGTGTGGGGTGAAGGCTCTGGGTGGTACCAGAGGGGTTTTTTTCCTTTCCTCCTTTAGAGAAAATGATAAAAGAGAATACCTGTAAGAAGGTTTTCTGAGCATCTTCCTGCTCTCCCTTTCTAGCAGTGTGTTCCTTGATTGCATTTTTTGCCACCTCTCCTTCTCGGGTGCAATACCCTTCTCTCCTGATGATCCTTTAAAAGCAGGTCCTTGCTGCCAGCAGCTGGACAGGTATGATCCAGAGTGGGAGAGTGGAGGAGTCATTGCTCCTGACTTGTCTATGCAGTCTGACCTGTATTCCCTTGCTCCCTGAAAGTCACTGTGTTGATCTGTTCTAGCCCTACCCTTCCCTAGAGAGTTTGGTTTCTTGGTTTGCCAAGGGCTAGGATTGCATTTGGAAAAGGGTTTTTGTCACTGCTGCTGTTTGGTTTGGGTTGGGTATTTATTTATTATTATTATTATTCCCTGACATTATAGAAAATTGGAAACATGCTGCACAGATTTTCTTTTTATCCTTGAAGAGTTTGCTGCCTTTTTATCTCCCCTTGGGCTGTTAAAACATAGGGTATTGGTGCATCGGTGAACCCTGCCCAGAAACTTTTTTGCTGAAGGAATCTGGGGGAGGAATCTGGGAGAAGTGGACCTTGTAGGCTACTGTTTTTAATGAAGTTACGTTTCTCTATTATTGTTTCTGTCTCCCCACCCCCCGCCCCTTGCCTTCTCTCTCAATTATATGTGTCTAGGAAATAACTTTTAGCTGGAGGTTGACCTTACTGTTAACACAAAATGGAGTATTCCTTCAAAGGAAGGTTGTCACAATCCGCATGATACTGTTCTGTGGGCTTCAGTCAGTCAACAAGTTGCTTCATTTCTAGGGAATCCTTTCCATAAATTACTGTGGCAGTGAACTCCTCAGCTTACCAGATACGATGAATAAAAACATTTCTCATTTAGAGAGGTATAATTATTATGTAGCATACTTTGTAGGGCTCTCTTCTTTTTCTTTCTTTTTAACTGTAAATATTTCCCACTTCCCACTGTCAAAAGATAAATCTGTGTGGTTTGTACAGAGAAAATCAGGACTTGGGATTACAGTAAAAATCGGAAGATAAGAGCATCTAATTTTGCTTGCCTGGGTGTCACTGTTTGAGAAAAAAATCCTGTGAAAGAATCCAAGTGCCACTGTGCAACAGCTAATTTGAGCATGATTATGTTTCTTAGCAGTCATTTGGAATTTCTTAACAGTTGTTGGGTTTGCTTCTCAGTGTGTACAGTGCACTCAACAATCTTTGATGGCTGTTGTCATGGAAAAGAAGGACCTATGACCCTCCAAAAACTGCAGAGGTCTATTCACTGATGCCTCACCTGGAATAGATAGAGCCTGCCCCCAGGAGAATGTGCGTTCAATTCATCGTACCAGGCGATGCCAGTTTGCTAGCAGTAATGCAGGAAATCAAATCCAGTAACATATTTTAACAATGCGTAGCATAAACCGTATTTTAGCTTCGCAAGAAATTCTGAAGAGCCTTCATAATAAATCTCCTACCAGAGGGTGTTTGCAGTTCTAGTTGGTAGAAGTTGTACCGAAAGGATCCGTCGCATCAGGACTCGCGTGTGGTAGTTAGCCCAGCGCATGGGCAGGAGTAGAAGGTATTTTCATTGTCTTCCTTTATCAAGGCGACATAAAAATGGCTCTATTTGATACTCTAACTCATTCAGATTGGACTGTGGGGCCAGTCTGTATTTATTAACAAATTCACATAATGAAGCTAAGCTCAAAAATGAAACCAAATCGGTATAAAATGTGACACCGGATAAACTGGGTTTGCTTGCCAGTTCTGCCATGCAAAGCCAAATGCAGTTGTTTGGCATAGCCTCATCTAATGCATTTCATGGCTCGTTTCTGGTTTGGTTTTCTTACTGCAGTGGCAGGGCTAATTCTGAGCTGTGAAGTGCAGCATATACTGGATATAGATCTACCCCGTAAGGTGGGGAAGGTAAGGCTTAACTCCAAGAAACTTTGACGAGGGTGAGCTGTGGGCAGAGGAGTACAGCACCTCCTCCCCCAGAGCCCGGACACTCCGGCTCATTGGGATGATAAAAATTAACACCTTTCTGTTCTGCTACAGCAATGGACTGTGAGGTGTGATTAGATGGGAGTCCAAGCAAATGCCTGGTGTACACATGGGTGGTTTTAAATAAAAGCTTGCTTGTTTTCCTCATGGATTACACTGGAGATACTGTCAGATTTTTTTCTGTGATTTTCATTGCTCTGGGGAGAAACACACAGTCTTTCCTCTGATTCTTATCCATTTAGTCTTTAAACTATAGTGACATTAAAAAATTATAATAAAAAATAAATCAGTGTTGCACGCACTGACTTGAAGGCTTTTTCATCTTTAGCAGCTCTTGGAAAAATGAGCGAGGATTTTTAGATTCAGGATTTCACCTAAGGAAGTGGAAGACAATAGAGGAAGTCTGGTGTAACTGTAGAGTCCTTTGTCGCCGAGGGCATCGCACTGTCTCGCTCCTGGCTCATCTTTCGGGAAATTTGCCAGACTGGGAAAATCTGGTGGTGCTGGTCAGATCAGTGACATGTGAGGCTCTTTTGTACCTCTCTGGGGAATGAGCCGCTCGCTTCCTGCCCGGGTGGGATGGGGGAGAGTCAGAAGGGGAAAAGGGAGAAAACTTGTGGGCTGAGATAATGACAGTTTAATAGCTAAAAGAAAACTGCACGCACAAGCCAAGCAAACCAGGGAATTCATTCAGCCCTTCCCATCAGCAGGCAGCTTTTCAGCCATCCCCAGGAAATCCAGGCTCCATCGTGTGTAATGGTTACTTGGGAAGAAAAACACCCTAACTCATGATGTCTCCCCCCAGTCCTCCTCCTTCCCTCAGCTTAGATTGCTGAGCATGACATCCTGTGGTTTGGAATGTCCTTGTGGTCAGCTGGGGTCAGCTGTCCCAGCTCTGTCCCCCCCAGCTTCTTGTGCACCCCCAGCCCGCTCCTTGGTGGGATAATACGAGAAGCAGAGGAGGGCTCGGCTCTGTGTAATCACTGCTCTGCAAAAGCTAAAACCTCCCTGTGTTGTCAACGCTGTTCAGGCCACAGATCCAAAACACAGCACCATACAAGCTGGTAGGAAGAAAATTAACTCTATCCCAGCCAAAACCAATGCAGAGATGAAGGGAAAAGTAATCTCAACTACAAATGACAAATGCTTTGAAATACATTGACAAAGCAGTGACATTACCATTGCATGAAAATACACGGTATAAAATGCTGACGAGAGGCCCTATTTAATGAAGGGAGCAGAAAAAGTCTTTATACTGCCGCGAGGTCTAGGAACCTGTGGTTTGTTTCATGGCAAGAAATTGAAGTGCAAGCTGGAAGGAAAATAAGAGTTCTGCTTACCAAGGAAGCATACCTCGCTAGTTTTCTGGCTTATCGTATGAGGCAGAGTTTATTTAGGTACTTTAAAAAAGTAAGAAAAGTTTTTCTTTTATTAAAACATCGCAGAAGTTGCTGGGAAAGGACTTGGTTTTTTTTCTGTATACCAATATCAGGTTTTAGAAAAAAATATTTATAGCGTAGCATTTGATTTCTAGCATAGCACCTGCTAGATGTGTTACAAAGGATGATCAACTGTTGTGTGCCTGTTCCGGTGTAAAATCTTGGTAAGATGAAGTATATCAAACACATTTATCTGCTACAAATCAGTTTGTCTCAGAAAAAACTCAGTTAAATTTTATGGAGCCTAATTTTGTTACTGATACACCTTCTGAAATTTATCTGATATACTGTATTTTTCTTCCCTGATAGGCTACATGAATCATCCTTTTCTTTCTTTTCCAGAATGGACTGTAAAAATAAAGCCACCGTATGCCATTTGTGTATAACTGGCGTGATTTACTGCGTGCCTGAATATAAAATCGTAAAACTTACAGGACATGGTTAATACATAACCATCAAAATAACAGAGTGCAATTCTAAATTTATGAGGCTGAACTTAACACTGAATATCAAATAAGAACCACATTGATTTCTGCAGCGCATGGCTTAAAAACACATTAGGTGGCATAACTGCAAGACAGTACATTGATTTAAGCGTAAAATGCATAGCACTCAATACTTCACCACCTAACGTTTCCCAGTAATGAACAAAGCTGTTGTATATTGATGAAAGGAAAATTATTTGTTTTGTTAGATTATGGTACTCAAGCAGATGCCTTGCTTTCAGACTAGGTAGGAATCATCTGAATCGCGCTTAGGAACAAGTGACGTGGGACACCTTAAAGAGAGAGTACACAGCGATCCGTGCATAATGCCTCTTAAGAAGTGTGTATTTAGTCTGGCCTTAGTGTAAGTCTGGATTCAGGCACCCTCGTTTCAGGGAGAGCGCTTTGGCAGGTGCAGAAGATTCATTGCGTTTTGGAGGTCTCTAATCGCTTTGAAAATGTTAAACATTTGCCTTCCTGAATCATGGCCAGAGAGCAAGTCTATAAATCTCTATCACCCCTGCTCGCTGAGTTTTGCCAAAATTAACTCTGTTTACATCGGGAAACACACTTTTGCCTTGTTTTAGGCCCCAATACACAAAATGCCTCAGCAAGTGAAGAGATTCATTGACTTCGGTCTAAGCTCCCCAAAAGATTAATTGGATTGACATTGGCAATTCATCTAGATTTAATCGTAAGTAGAAAATTGTACGTGGGGGTTGGAGTCGTGTCTCTTGAACATGATTTCCTCACAGTACGCCATATCCAGAGCAACATCCTCGGCCTTTTAACGCTTCAGGAGTGCAAACGGGCTTTGGAGCAGCTCAGTCGGTGGCTTCAGGTGAGTGCGGGCCCCGGTCGCTGTCAGGAGCGGGGAACGGCCACACTCGTGCTACCCTCCCTGCAGTCCTGGGGCACGAGAGCTCCGCTCCTCAGCTCGGGAGATCAGAAGAGCAAAATCAGAGCTACTTTGAACATACCCCTACGCCCGTGAGATCCGCTTGCGCCTTCACACGGGCAGAGACGCGTCTCAGAGCTGTTCCACGAGGTGTGAAGCATGTGCGCCCCTGCGCTAGGTCTGTGGCATCTGGCAGGACCTGCCCTTTGGATCCTTAGCTGAAGGGAGCAGATACCAGATCAGAGTCTGTGCTGCATACTCGGAAGTTTCACGGGGTGCCGGTTGGGTTGTCGGTGTTTCAGACGCAGAAATTGGATGCGGTCTGCGTTTCAGTTTTGCCTGCGTTTTGGGTTACTTGTTTTGATCATGTGAAGTTTAAGTGGTAGTCTTCATGAGGTGCAAAATGGATTGGGATGTTAGAGAATAATGGTTTTTGTCATCGTTGACATTTTCAGAGAAAATTAAACTTTAATAAAATTAATTGTTCTTTTTTGAATGGTTCACTCTGCAGTTAATCCAACACCTTTAGCTTCCTCTGTACCCATATATTTCTTTCCTGCAGTGTTTTTTTTACCTTGAAAATTACTTGCAGTAATTATGATAATTGGTTAAATAGTTGGTTATAATTTTTTCTTCAAATTAATGCAATGTAATTGTAAGTTATGCTTAGTGTAAAATAAACTGGGGCTTTTTTTAATCTCATAAAAAAATCAGAACTTTTAAAAGTATTTTTTCTTTTCCTTTTAAAGGAAAATCTCCAACTTACTAGAAGTATAGAACTTACCGGGGTTATATTTAATGGCAAGTGCGGAATATGTTGCTTTCACTGCTGTGCATCTCTAGTAATATAATTTGAAGTGCTAGGGCCCTTTGCATCCATTTCTGAATCTATTATTAGTTGATTAAATTAACTGGCTGGATCAGTACAGTGAGAAGAGACACAGTAATGATATTACAGAATTAGTATGCTATGATGAATTGTCAAGAAAAGTAACTGTGACAGCCCTGTGGCCATATGCACTTAGCCATGCAATTTATAGTCATTTGAAAAGCCAAGGACTTTTCAGTTTTGGTTAGGAAATTTGTTCTTGCTTTTGACAGAAGTTGAGGGATATGTGTGTATCGAACAAGAGGGGGTTTACACTGCCAACATGAAAAGAAATCAAAGGCTCTCTTCAACTGCTAGCATTTGGGCGATTTGCAAAGAACAAGCTACAGAAAAGGATGACTTCTATTGTAGCTGTGCCAGTTCTTTTAAATAGATTATGATACGATAGTGCATAGTATATGATAGTGCGGTTCCTTTACAGTTGTAGAAAATAATGTTACTTAGGGTAAGATAAAAGTGAATGCAATCTGGTAGCACAATTTCAATAGTTACAGAGCACCACAAATTTTGGTACAGAAGCAGGGCCTTTTTTAGGAGGACAGTAAATACAGCTGTTTTTTACTCTTACAACTAACTGATTTGAGGCTATTTAAAATGTCTCATTTTGCCTTTATGCAAATATTTGTAAGTAAAATAAGGATTGCCAAGCACCATCAAAATTGCTGGTAGTTGCAGCAGGTAATCAGCATGTAAAAATTGACTCGGGGCCAACCTTGTAGCAATTCCCACTCTTTTCAGCCTGCCCTGCTTAGCTGCTGGACACTTGGAATTTAAATTTAAAATCTTGCCACTTTAACATTTACCATATTGTAGGTTGGCTCTCTCTGTGATATTCCTAATCATTAAAGCCAATTCTACAAATATATTTGCAAAGTAGTAACGGGCAGAGCCTGAATATAAAACAAGCAGACTAGACCAAAAGGCGACAGATTGTACGGTTAACTCATTCTTTTTGTGAGCCTAATAAATGGCACATCGGTAGTACCATGGATGTAGAGTCTTTGCTGAACTTCAGACTAAAATTCTTGTTGAGATTTATAAAGTGTCACGTCATTTTTGTTAATATTGGTATGCCAGTTAAAACTCTTGGAAAGGAAAACATGAAGTGCTCTTACGTTTTTAGGAGCCGTATGATGAGCTGTAAAAGAAATTCATAATTTTATAAGTAACCACTACATAGTTTTCGATCCCTCCTGGTACGTAGGGGGTGGAGAAGATTGTTCAGGTTTCTGTGTTTGCTACCTGGTGCCCAAATAGCAGAACTGCTTTTGTCTTCATAGACATCTTCGCATCTGCTCCAGCAGACTCTTTTAATGCGTGTTGTTAGACAACTTTACTACAGTCACACAGTAATTTCCTAATCTTCCCCATCTATGTATCAATAACAATTAGTATTGTTACTCTCATGCTTATTTGCAACTGCAAACTGTGGAAAAAAAGCCTAACCAAGCAAACAACCGAAAAACCTCATGTATAACAGTCAACATATGCCTTTTGGGTTGTTCTTTTTGCCATATTTATGGCATCGTTATTTAAAAATACTCTTGTTTTTGTTTTTGTTTTTTTTTAAATTACAATAGAAGAAGCTTCTTCTGAGAATAGATAATGAAGAGCTGTCCTTGTGAAATAAAGCAAACTTCTGCTGATTTCAGTGAGCGTTAGTGAGTGTAGGACTAAAGCCAACTTTAAGTAAAACTGAAAACATTGATAAGATGAAAATAATTCCATTTTTTATTTGTCTTACTGCATGCGGCAGGGAGTTTCTATTAGTTGGGTGTTTGATCTGGGGTTGTGTTATATTTGGGTGAACTGGGATGATTAAACTTTGGCTCTGATCTCTGGGTCATCCAATACATAATATAAGCATCTGAGCTCTTGCTTGTAAGTTCGTATGTACAAAGTGCTCGGTCCCTTTTGTAGTGTGTAGTCAGGCTTTTGAATATTTGTGTTTGACAGCAGCATTTCATAGACAGAGAGCACCATCTGCAATAAGCAAAAGATTATCTTGTTTAGAAAAAAAAGAAAAATAGTTTTGCTAGTAGAAGCTGTTAGAAACAAGGGCAGTGAAAAATAGCAAGCCGTGGTTCTGTAACATGCATCTCTCCTATATCGCTGGATATTACGTACCCTGGCCCAGAGAAGGGCCGCTCAGCTCTCCAGCACCTGGACCAACTGTGCTCAATACTCCTCCGAAATCACAGCAAGTCAGAATGATCTGAAGAATATTGCCCAGAGTATTTTGTCACCATATTCTGTATTTGGAATCTAAAAAGCACTTAAACCCGAGCGGGATAACGATAGTTGCACTGAAGAGTCCACTCCTGCTACCCGTGGAAATGGATGCCTTTGATGTCCATCCACCGCAGAGAAACGCAGTAAGCAGCTAAATGCCTTAATGCATTCTGCCACTGAGCGATCTGAAAGCTTCCATGTGCATCGTGGAGCTTGTGCAGTAAGGTTTTCACTGTCAGCAAAGGAAAATGAATGCCTTTAGCTTTAAAGTTTAAATGCCTTGCTCAGCAGGGAGCCCAGAGAGATTTGCTCAACTGAAATGAGCTTATAATAAGGCTTTCATCCTAAGATAAGTAAGGACAACATTGGGTAGTTCTGTACTCCCTCACCAGAAAATACAAATAGCTTTCTCTATGTGCTATGATGCTGTTATTGTCTTTCATGGGATATGTTGTAATTCATGCTAATAGACATTTTCCTCCGCAGACTGCGGTAAGGCCGTGTTGTAACTGCGTTGTATTTAGAAAAGGAGAAAAATAAGAGTTGCGGGTTACCTATTAATTTGTTTCTTTTACCCCCCAAAAGGAGCGTTAGGAGAAATATCTGCAGAAAGATTTGCAGTAGCAAGGTGCTGAAAACCATTTAATTGTTCTCAAACTTTACAGAGGCTCAAAATACATTTAGAGGTGTGCATAGTAGAAGAAAATCCATCACTGGCTATTAAACATGAAACACTACTCCTGGCTTAGGTGGTCTCAGAGCTGCAGATAGCTGGAGGCTGGGAGAGTGGGTGGGAAGCCATGGCTGTGCTTGCTGCCGTTGGAGGCGAGAATCTAGGCTGGATAGATGGGCTGTCTGACCTGCTGTGGCTGTTCTTCCGTTCTGCCTCCCGCATCTGCTGATTTTCTAGCCTCACCCCAATCACAGTTACTTCTTCTGCAGACTTTGACCTGGGATTTTTAAACAGGAATTTATGACTAAAATCTCTGTCCACTCTGTTGTTGTGTGTGGTGGCTGCTGCAGGGTTTCAGAGTTCCTAATAAGCTGTTAACAAGCTGTCAATTATAGCGCTGGTGCAAATTAGCAACACAGGCAGTGAGGGACTGATGTGTACAGTATGCTAACTGAAGGGACCCAAACTAAACTCTTCCAGTTCTCATCACTGTCCTTGCCAACACCATCTTCTTAATGTCTATAAAGCATTCATCTTGTCTTTTCCTTTAGATCATGTTTACAAATTGAATACAGTAGTTAAATATCAATTAGCACAGGTCATATTTTGTGTTAAATACCAGGCACCTAAAAATAGAACAGTGACATTTAGATACCAAGGACTTCAATGAATCTATCTGCATGATGGTTTAAATGTGTTATTTTCAATTTGCTGTTCACTGGCACGATCCCGTTTTCATTTCTCCCACCTTACTTTGTATTTTCTGTTCACTTGGTTTCGGTATATCTTATTTGTGCTTGGAATTCCATTATTTCTTGGACTCTCTTTCCTAACTCTTCCCCAAGGGTTGCAAACCAGGTATAAGGCTCCATACCCCAGTCATCAAAACTTCTGTGGCTGCTTATTTATTTATTTTCTAAGTAATTCTCAGAAATGAAGTCTCATAGCTCATACTTCTTATCTTAGCCATGGTTCCCTCAGGAGCGTGCCACAAACATCATCTCTTTCAAATTCTCCATCAAAATATCAACATAAATTTATTTGTGTCCCCCTTGATATTCATTAACTCCTGAAATACTCGCCCAATGTCATTTCATACCCAGTGTTACTAGACTTGGCTGCGTAAGCACACATCATTTTGACCTTACTACTTCTAGTTAAAATTCAAATGCTTCTTTTTTTGTGCTTACCACTGCAATATTTTTTTTTCATCGGTTTTGAGGAAGGGGAACAGAGTAGCAATGGGTTGACTTTGCTGTTTGACCGTTGAAAGTGAAATTACCGGTGGACTACAGATATCTAACATCCTCCTGTGATGTTTAGCAAGAGTTCTCTTTAGTAAAAACACCTGCAAGATTTTTTAAGGGAGTCATAGAGAGGAAAAGCCACTTTTCTGGTGTATTTTATAGCTAAAATAATCATCAGAAGCCTCTTAACTTGTGAGCTTCCCTGAAGTATGTATGAGGAGGGGAAAAGGGAGGTAACCTGTGATACAGCTGTGAGCAGAATTAAGTCTCTTTCTGATTGTTCACATCTCAACTGAAAGCGTAAAAATGTTATGAACTGGGGACTTGGCAGAGAAGTCTGTTTCATGGGGGTCTGCACAAATAAATCGGATTTCCCGCACGTTTCTATTCTAGCTTTGCGAGGTTCTCTTGAACAAGTTCTCTTTCGTGGGCTCGTACTAGGAGCTAGTCCCATCTTTTGGTTTACTCGTGTTTTAGAAAGACAATTGGTGTCCTGGTCTCAAGTCCTCTTTAGGGAGCCATAGAGCATTTTAGGTTGGAAGGACTGACTGGAGATCACTTAGAGGTCACTGTCTCGCTCATAAAGTGCTTTATTCATCTGCCTCGCGTTCCATAGCGTTGTAGAGACTGCCTACTGGCTGCAGCGTGGGGACTGCAGGGAGGGTCCTGGGCACCTCAGAAAGTAGAACGATCTAACACGCTCGACTCGAGCCTGTCAGCATTGTATGACAGCTGGATCAGAAAGAAGTGAACTTTCACCATGGAATATTTGGCTCTCGCATTTCAAATATTTAAACCCAATTTTAGGAGTGCATGGGCATCTACTTAACTGGAGTTAAATATTCTTAACTGAGTATTCTGCAGAAATTGAGTGGGTTACGTGCCTACAGACTTGATTCTGCTGCATTAATATCAAGAACTGTTTTTCTTCTGTGAGCTGAATGGAATCAGGATCAAGTGCCGAGTAAAGTTAAACAGGCATTCATATTCATTCAGGAGCAGTACAAAGTATGTATTCAACTTGGTGCCATAATTTTTCTGTGATATCTGGTAAGCTTATTACTTAGCAAGTGCTATTAGATGAAGTTAGGCTCACAATTACAAGGAGACCCAATCAGGCTTTTGCTTCGCAGAGCATGCACGACTGTAGGAAGCTGATTAGGATATTTGTAGGATATTAGTGGGAGGCTGAGGAGTTGTCATTCCTGTTTCTGAAAGGATGGGTTTGTTCAAAAAGCTATCTAATTGGATAGATAATTGATTATCTGAGAAATTATATTTTCAACAAAGAGCTCTCACCAGTCTGATAAAAAGCTTGTCCTTTAGAGATTTTTGGAATATAAGATGCAAGGACAGATGTCTTCCAGTTATAATTTCCCAGCTGGAACTCTGTAAGAAACAGAAGAGTTGTAAGAGAGCATCGTACTGTCAGGTTGTGTTCAGATTTACATTTTTTTTTAAATAGTCAACAACAACTGGCTGCAGCATCTGGCATTGCTGTACATTTTTAGAATTGTTAATTCTACCAACTTTGGGAATGTTCAATCACATCTACAGGCAAAGGTTTAGAGGATTTTGGTTTATTTTTTTGAAATCTCTGTAATCCAGACATTGCCATTAAGACAGTGCTCTTGGATTTCTTTTTCTGCAGAGCAATGTGAAGAACAGCCAGATCTGCTTCAAAGGAAAGAAAGAGGAAGGTTATTTTATTACCATGTAGGTTAACCACATAAAATTATAGTAATATCAGTACACGTAAACAAGAAAACAGCTTCTCATTGCTCTTTTTTTTTTTTTTTCTCGAGAACTTTATTGGTTCACATGTGCATTTTGTAGTTAAAACAGAAACCTTAGAGTTACTGGTTACATGAAGCAGATAGGGTGCTAGTACTGCTCGTGTAGGATAAAGCATCAGGAACTATGTGTCTCCTCTCCCCCTCAGTGGATGTAGCCCCAGAGAACTGGTGCAGGAGTTCAGTGGCAAGGCTTTATCCTTATCTCATAGTACTGCCAAACTCCTGCTCGCAATAGGAATGCGTTTAATATTAACTGGCTTTATGTTCACTTCAATGTTTTGAAAGGCTTTTTTGAGTTGTTATTGCCATGGGGTTTTGGGGAGCAGGTGTGGTGTTTATTATGTTTTTGTGGTGCTAGTCACAAAGATTTCTGACCCCGCTAATGATTCAGAACTGTACATAATGCATGACACGCTGCAATTAAGTCTGTAACTGAGGAGGTCTTGTAGTACTCTGGAAAAAAAAAGAAAAAAAATCAAATAATATGTTTTGGGGGGCATTCCACTTCTCTTTTGAATAATCCAGTCTCTCAATCCCGTTTATAAGTCTGTGGGGTGTAATGTTGTATATTCTTATGCTCAGTATTACTGTGGTACCCGGCTGCTTTTCATGCCATGCTAATACCCATTTTCAGACCCTGCCGTCGTGGGTTTGTATTGTTGAAGGCACAAACTTGAAAGTTGGATTTTTTCTTTCCCCCCCCTTTCTGTTTTTCTTCCTGTTAAGCCGAGTTGATTTAAAAATCCACTCGCTGAGTGGTTACCTTGCTGAAAATCAAAAGTTGCTAAAACAAGTAATAGCAAGATTCAGAATGTTCTCAAACAGTGGGTGTTACAGTGTCTCTAATTTTGTGCAGAACAGTGCTTTCTTAACCCAGGTACAAAATTATACGTAAAGTTAACTTGGCTGCATTGGGGTTTTTGCATGTTTTATGCTTCATGGACCTGGACTACAAAAGTACTTATTTGTATTCGATTTATTTCTCAGTCTCTTTGAAGGAACCATGCAAATGTTTGGGCTTCTTACTTTGTTTTGATTTTTCAGTGGAAAATTGTATCCACGCAGGTAAGCATGCACTGAAGAGCAATAAATCACTATTTCTCAGGTGACCAATATCAGCAGGAATCTCATATACTTCACGGCTGGAGCTGATTTCTAACTTCATTGAATAATTATTGGTGCTGCCTTTCATATGTGACATCCTCTCTCTGGTTCTGTGAAGCCTTACAGTGATGTTCATGCACACGCACAAAACCCACTCTGAAAGGGTTGTTACATTTAGGGTGGGGGACAAGGAAGGGTAAAGAACCAACGCACCCTTTAAAAATACCAACTTGTCATTTACTGAGAACTTTGTAGCAGGTAGTTTAAGAAAACCATCTGATTCGGTAGATTTTCATAACTTTTTAAAGCTTGTGTTTTATCTCGTCAAAATGCAGGTATTTTATTGCAATGTTAATGGCAATGTCATGTCTTGAACCGTTTCTGTCGTGAAGAATAATGTTGTCAAAGTTCCAGTAACAAAATGCAGTGGTACAAGTTCAAGTGCCTCTACTGAATACAAAACGTGGTGAAGCTCCTGAGGTTTTAGCTACAGTTCTGCAGATGGTACTGATCAAATGGATACAGGGAATTTTCTCTTCTGCTGTAGCTCTGTAGCCAACTGTGCCGCCGTTATTTCGGAGACCGGTAATTGTCTCTAGACTTTCTGGATGAGGAAAGCAATCTGAATCCCTGCAGATCAGCGCTGCCCACACGAGTTGTGATGTGTGTCGATGGGATTATTTACAGTAAGCAAGCAGATCCAGCAGGCAGGGTCACTGGGCTGGGTGCTGAGGAGGCTAATCTTACAAGGGTCTGAGGGATATTAACTCACTGTGGCTGAAGTTAATGTCACCTCATCAGCACCCTAGATGCATTAGTATGCAAAATGGGGGGGGAGGGGAGTGGTT
Organism: Chloroceryle amazona; assembly: GCA_027560015.1. Lineage (NCBI taxonomy): Eukaryota > Metazoa > Chordata > Aves > Coraciiformes > Cerylidae > Chloroceryle > Chloroceryle amazona. The sequence continues at coordinate 68,415 of JANHFX010009659.1, read as the reverse complement.
GATTCTTAAAATTAAAAAGAAATTTCTTTATTATTGAAAAAGAGATGTATTATATATGCTAAGTCTAGAAGACGTGTGCCTGTCTGAACAGTACAACAAATTACTGCTTCATTTATCAAAGGGTTAATTGAGGTTTTAAATAAAACTGCAGAAATTCTCAACAGCAGTGAGACAGCAGTTCGTTAGAGGAGAGAAATCCTTTAATAGCCTCTACCTTCAATACTTTGCTACCAAAATGAATTTATTGGGTATTGATTGGCTCCCAACTCAGTTTTAATAGCAATTAAATATTCCAGCTTCATTTCAACCCCCTGCTAGCTTTTTTATTTTTTGCCTTTTATTTTTTTTTTTATTTTTTTTGTGCTTCCCCCCACCCTGAAACCTGGGTAATTGGGTGCAGTTAATTTTAGAAGTTAAGTTCAGGATAAGACAGGGGCAGTGAGAAAAGCCCATCTGTTTACAATGACTTCATTTCTTGCTTGTGAAATACTGTTCCCTTCTTAGCCCATGGCTGATGCCTTCCAACCAGAGATAGCAATTCTGCTAAGATTTCCTCTTCTGGAAGCTGCTGCACTTAAAATAGTTCCATATTTTTCCATTTATTTACCATATTACTTTTTGCTGCTATCGAAGCCAAATCTTTTGAAACCAAAGCAAAGTTTAATTTTCTCAAAGCTCAAAAATGTGAAACATTTCAGGATTTTAAATTGACTTCCATCAACTGAAATGTTCTGGAGTTGCTTTATCATCAGTTAATGTGTCCCCCTCCTGAACGAGAGCTGCAGTGTTGCAGAGAACGCTGGTCCCTGGCTTTTGTTATCCCTCCCTCAGCTGTGTAGCCTGTGTTGCTACCATCACTAGTCTGTGTGCAACTAACTCATTAAATAGCAAAAATAAATCTCATTTTGCTTCTTGCATTATTTACTGAATTTCCCAGTGCAGCCTTCTGGTCACCCTTTGGGAGGAAAGCGAGAGAAGAGGTGGTGTATACAGGCATACACAGGTAATGCAGGGATGGGGACCTGCCACCTTCAGGCGAGGTTTATCAGTTACCACAGTTCAAACGAACTTGTTTGTGTTCTTGTCCTTTGCTATAACAGTCTGTAGAAGGCATGAACGTGCTCGTTAAGAAAAGCTGTAACTGTTAATAACGCTCATTGAATCATACTTCAGAGTATTTGCATTTGGTGGTCTGTTAGGGCAATAATGACTCAAAATTAACATGTTGGGGGGGGTTTGTTTTGGTTTGGGGGGGTTGGGTTTTCTTGTTTGTTTCAGGGTTTTTTTGGTTTAGTTTGGTTTTGGGTTTTTTTTGTTCTGTGGGTTTTTTTTTTCCCTGAGAATTCATCGTAAAGTGAATATATTTTATTTTTTTTTTCTTCAACTGCTCAGACTCCAGGATACACTTAGTAGTAGAGGGTGGTTAGGGCTTCTGGTACAGGTGAAATAACTCACCAACTTCCTTGCTGCTCTTTTTAGAAGAGGGAAAGCATAGCAACGTGACTGACAATTTGTTCTTTTTGCCCACAAATGATTGAACCTGTCACCCTGTCTCAGCATTGCAGTCACCTCTGTAGGTGCCTCTGCATGGATAGATGTGTTTGTGTGACCAACATCAGCTCGTTGAACCAGCTAGGAAGCTATATGAGGCAGCTAACAAAGCTGAGAGCTAAATAGTCATGATGGCAAGGTTCAGATTTAATGCTGTGCTGCCATGAACAGCAGTGTTTTACATCTTTAAGTGCTGTCCTACTGGGTGACTCTGTATTCAACAAAATATTCTTGCATCTGGATAATGTGTGAAAGGCTAGCTCTTCTGGTTGTGTTCACAAAGAATTGTCTAAACTTGGATTGTGTAGTACGGTTCTGCAGGGAAAATAAAAAAAATCATCAGTTAAGCTGTAACGTGCATCTGCTTCTGCCCCTCGCACACTGGCAGCTCTGTGCTGTGGGTAACTTACCTGTTTATTTTTTTAATAGATAAAATTAAAAGTTAGTGATTCAAATAGCATTAGTTTATACAACTTATGCATTGTTTTTTTGTTGCTTTTTGCCCACATTTGTATGACTTTGCATTTCTGTTACACATTTAATACGTTACATGTAAATAATGCATCGGAAAGAGCTCTGAAAGAAAAGGATAGCATGGCTTCCAGCACCCTGCAAGATTCCCTAAAGAGAGCCAGGCTTCCCGGACGAGGTCTGCTGCTACTTATTCCTTTGGCTTCACGGTAGTTGCTGAAAAATGGTGGGATTTTTGTTGGGTTGTTTTTTTTGTGAAAGAAAGAATGAATATTTACACCTTTATTTCGTGCAGGCAGATAAACATCTATAATGCCATTTCTCATCTCCTTCGTGTACGGCCCTGTTGCAGATGCTCCATGTTCCTGGGATGTTCAGGTTTCTGATACTTTTGGAAATAAATTTGGCAGCATTTCTTCATAAATCTTTTCCAGTAACAGCTGCAGCTTCTTTGCCTGTTGTGTTTTCCTTCTGTGATGGGTTGCAGTCGAGTGTAGTTCTGGGAGAAGGCTGCTTCCTCTTCTCAGTGTGTACGCCAGGCAGGTTTGGCGAAGTTGTTGCTTCTCTTTCTTCCTTCTCTTTCCTTCTCATTCTCTCCTCTTTTGTCTTTCTGGCAGCGTGCTTTGAGAGCAACAGCTCTCAACAACCAAGTTGCTGTAGGGGAAAAGACAGAAGCTGCCATTACTATTATGTAGCTAATACCGATGTATTTTATTTTGACAGTGAGCATTTCAGATGTCAGATCTGTCCTGCAGTTTAGAAATATTTGTGGGTTTGAATGGATACTCAGGATCTTTTTCATGCTCTCTGGGGAATAGAGAAGTAGAGAAGAAAGGAATAGAGAAGAATCTATGGGTAGTAGAAAACTAACCATAGTTTTCTGTGGCTAGGATGAGATGCCCCATAGTGAATGCAAAGCAGCGGACCTATTGGATTAGTATGTTTTGCAGGCTCCTTTCTTCCCAGGGTTCCTCATTCCGTGGAAAGAGAGGGAGTCAGGAGCGTGTGTGGCTGTGCTGAAGGGCTGCAGGTGTAGCCCAGCTTACTGCAGGCTGCTGGTGGGGACAGGGGTTTCCTCATCCCGGAAAGCAGTGGTGAGTGAGCTCAGACAGGATGATGTGAAAGCAGTGACCTTCAGAAGGGTGCAGGGGTTTGATGGTTGGGTGCTGGTGTCTGACATTTAGGGCAATGCCAAGGTTGAAGGAAGGCATTGCTGCAGATGGAGATTTGCAGTCCCTGATAGAAAGGATGCTTAATTCAAGATTTAATATCCGATGCTTTTAGCTCTGGAGCTGTGTAATTCAGCCATGTGTGTAAACCAGGATGATGACCTTCACTAAAGTCTAAGCCATTAGTTAATTCAAACAAATGTAAATGTTTGACCAGTCATATATACTGCAAAGGTTGAATAGGTGAAAAGGAAAGGAAGAAGATTATAAGCTTTATATGTCTATAGAAATCACCAAGTTTAGAATCTTAATGGTATTTAAACGATTCATTTACATCTAGAAGCAAAGACAACTTATTTTTTATGCACGATTATAACGTTATTGCAACGTACCAATTTATACCTGCGGGCACAGGTCTGCCAGGCAACACCAAGTTCCTGGTGTTTTTCATTGCTACGAGTCTCTTTGTTAGAAGCAATACGTACAAAAGTCTTTATCAGTGACTTGGGTGTCTTAACAATGCTACAGGTTTTCATCCAAGAATTAAGAAATCCAGTTGCATTCTTTAAGTTACTTACGTAGTAAGCTAACTACGTATATATTTAAATACACTGTACCAGGAGATATGAAAATAAACTCACCTTCTGGTTCAGATTTATGGTTTACATCAAGGTAAAATTGTCACAGGACTTAAGTGAGATTCCTGTCCAATGCAGACAGGAATTTCAGACTCCCACTAAAATTGATGTGTTTCCAAAATAAAGATTGCCAAGTCATGTAGGTGCTCCAGAGTATTTCACTCTGTTCCTTGCCATCCTTCAGTTGTTCGTGAGCAATGCCTTGCCCGAATAAATCTGTCGTGTGAACTGTCCATTTTCCAGAAAGATCTCTGCCCCGGGGCCGTCTCTTGTTCAGTACCGCTATTGCAGAGGAGCTTCCCTCTTCCCTGCATAGCATGCATGGGGAATATCTCCCCAAAACTGTGGCTTCAAACCATTTTGGTTCTATAGGAGTAGCCATTCTACCCTGGGTGAGCTCTGCCCTTTTTACGCAGCTCTCTGCGTGGGCAAAGCCCGGCCGTCCTCCTTTTCCACTCCTCTGCACGCAGGCACTCAGCTCCCACTGTCACCAGTGGGGGCTGAACTGGACCAGCGGTCCTGCAGCTGACCTACTGGCAGTGGTCGATGGATCTCAGTGAGCTCTTGCTCCCCGAGAGTCCCTGAAGCATCACAACCCCTGACTTGCCTCTCCGGGTGGCATCTCCCCTGAGCTAGTGGATCAAGCTGGCTGGATTCCTCTTGCAGCAGAAGAGAAGGAGGAAGGAGATGCTGCGTTTAGATGTTCATGGCAAATCTCATAGATTGGGAATTCATAAGGCAGTTTTGAAATAACTAGTCTTTCCTTAAATTTAAACTTTAAAATGCCATCTTGAGACGGTCAGATATTCCAGTGGTCAATGACAGGGAGAAGGCTGCAGAGGCACAGTGATGGTGATGATGACCTCTGGAAATTTAAACCAGCTGCTGCCTTTTACCTGCATTACACTTGAAGATTTTAGCAACATAGATATGTGATTAGATAATGTGGAAAAATTATTTAAAATTAAAATATATTAAAAGTTTGTCCCTGATATCCTCTATCTTCTTTCATTTTTATGTTAGTAATCCAATTAATTTGTACTACTTAACCTGGTTTTTTTACATATTAACATTCCTCTGCAGCCGAATTCTAGTAAATGTTAAATACTTTCTGACTTCACAAAACTAGCAGCCTAATGATAAGGAAATGTCTTGAAAAGCCTCACGGTATTTAGGAGTGCTTGCATTTTTAGCAAGCTGCTTTCAATATAATTGGTAAGCCACATTCTGCTGTTGATTTACTTTCTCTAACTACATTGATTTCTGTAGCCTAATATATATTTAATTAGTAGGGATGTGATCGCAAGTAGTATTATAGAGCTTTTAAAGGACAATAAATTCCAGCGTGTGTTTTATGGATTTTTATTATTTTTTTCTCTACTTCAAATATTTTAACCACCGAGGAAAGTGTAATTTATCTTAAGTGCTGGATTTCTGTGGATTTATTTCTCTTTTATTGTGATGACTCAGGTGGCGTTGAGATGGAGCGGTGTGTTCGCATCTGTAGTTCTGTATTTGTAAACTGTTGCCTAATATACAAACTGGAAAACCTGGAGAGATCTCATCCAATATCAACTGTTCTATAGAGGTAGGGTAGCTTTTGTACCATCCCACCTGTTTTGCTTAGTTTCAGAATGGTTTCGATTACCTTAGTTCTGCCTTGTAGAGCTAGTCCTTGGTTTTGACATTCGGAGCCGTGGTGGATTTAACAGATACGGTGAATGTGGCAGGGTATAATTACAGTCTTGTAGAATTGTACTGAAATTTGCATTGGGTAAACCAGATGGCTCAGCAGTAAGATAACGAGCGCCTGAGATTGAAGATTCCCATCGTACGTGAATTGGTATAACTGTGTTGATAGTGTTGACATAGGCTGAGTCTTCCCCTCTTAATCCCCTGAGAAAGGGTAACCAAAAGAAAGTTCAATGCCTCTATCTGATAGCAAGAGAGAGTTCCCAACTGGAGGAGTGAGAAGGAGCTTTGAAAGGAGGAGGCTTGTGATTTAGCATGACTACAGCTAATTTGGATTTATGGAAAGAGATGAGGAAGTCCACACTAAGCAGAGTGGCTGCACATGGCAAATATACCAGATCAGTTATTGCCAAGTATGGTAGAGGAAATTAAGAAAAAAGAAAAAAGTGGCTTAGAAATTTCTTTTCCAGTCTCTGCTTATCAACATGAAACATCTGCTTCAGCTGCACTGGCTCCCACTGACAGTCAACACGGCTGAGACGCTGAAATTCCTGCTTACATGCAACACAACACCACTACGCTTCCCTGAGCTGCATTGTAATAATTTATTAGTGAATGCGTGTGATGTAGGGTACATTGCAGGTTAAAATGTAAATGGTTCCAGTGCACTTGGATGAGCATCGCATATGGAAATTAGCATTGGCACAATTAATGTTCGTTTGTTATAGTCTTAATGTTGCTAAGCTACAGAAGGAAATGGATCACGCTGAGGAAATCTACAAGTTGCTGACTGTTGGCACAGAATCTTTTTAAATGTTACGCTTATCATGTGCTATGGCTTAGCTTTTATTTAGGATAAATAAAACGGGTCCTCTTTTTTCAAGTCACCATCTTAGTTTTAAAATATTCCCATCTTTACTTGTTAGGAGAGTGCTTGCACCTATAAATAGCGAGACAGCTACGCCTGGATCAGCTTCTTCCTCAAGGAAGCTTCTTGGTCAGATGTGTACGGGCGTGAATATGATCAACTGCTGTTGTAGTGTGAGAGAACAATGCATTTTATCTAGGAATTGAAGTTATTTCCAATTATACCTAAACGGGGCAGTTTTCAGAGAAAACACAGCCCAGCCTCATCCACAGTTATAAATGCAGGCTGAAAGAGCTCATTTTAGTAATACTGCTGCCTAAGTTCAAATGTTTAACTTATTCCTCCCATGAATTCCCAGGGCAGCCATGGATTATTAGAGCTTGAAATAAAAAAGTTAAGTGCTTATGATTTTGGAGGCTGATGAAATGGCTAACACCGTTCCAAAGAAGAAAGATGAAATCTTGGGGATGGAGTAGAAGCAATCTGTGAATTATTCTTTCCCTAGATATCTTCCTCCTGCTCGGAATATCTTGTGATACTTTTGTAAAATGAAAAGAAGGGTTTTAATTTGGATTTCTCCTCTTGCATTCACCATAGATTTAGTTTATTTGCATGATAACGCAACCCCATCTGACGTTGAAGATTAAAAAGGTTTTAGGGACGGAATAGCGACAGACTTTGGATGATACATTTTTACTTAATCCTCTTGCTTTCACTGTTATGAGAACATTGCAGAATCTTACTGTAGATAGCAGAATTTGTAATATGATAGTAAAAGAAGTTGAAATGCTTAATGTTTAAGAATGGTAGTAAATGCCTCAAGTGTGTGACATATTTTTATTGTTTATACTTGGAAAAAAAAGAAAAAGGCAGGAGTTGAGCCTGAAAGTCTGGTACTTGTTCTGAAAACCTTTTGCTGTTCTCAGGTCAAAACTTACAGCTTTCTTGCACTGCAGAGACCTGTATCTTTGTGTTTTCCTGTTGCTTCAGCTTACTTGGCAGTGCCTTACTGGAGAGGGCAAGGAATGTTTTGAATACCAACAGACTTTCCACCTGTATTTCCTCAATGAAAGTTTTACTCCGTAACAGTTCTTAGCTAATGAGTTAAGTATAATGACATAGATACGATTGTGTTAAATTCTACAAATGTATCATTATCAGACTTAATTTGATGCGTTGTGTAAAATAGATGAGCTTCATTTCAGGGTATAGTAGAGGAGATACTTAGATGGTATCTCTTAGAGATGTAATTAAAATTATACTTAATACTAAAATGCTATATTAATTATTTCTAGGCAAGGTACTTTGTTCTAAAATGGATGCATTCTTTTTAGCAGTGGAAAGCTATTACTCAGCAAATGGTGATTTGCAGTAAACCGAGTATTTATCATATAGCAAAGTATTACGAATCAATTATTTAAAGCATTGTTATATTTTAAGGCCATGAATATAATATCTTCACAGATGATTTATTTTACAGATGCTTAGACATGCCATTCAGCATCACATGGGAGTTGGACTCAGAAATCAATTTGTGGCTCTTAAATATTAGATAGTTTTAATTTCCTAGGAGGAGTAAGAACCCATATGTGCTAACAAATACATAGGTGAAGAGTTCTTGACCCTCAGGATGCAAAAAATCAGTACATGGTTAGCACATGAGATGACTCAGTCAGAGCCAGTAATGATCCCACTACACACACCGCATGGTTTCAATTACAGCTTTATATGACTAGACGGCATGGTGCCAGAGACAAAAGATTGAAACAATTTAAGTGATTCTCTTCTTCATGGTTCAGATACTTGAGCCTCTGGTTTCTGTTCCCTTATTAATGTTCACTTTTATCTGTGCAGAACTCAGGCTTGGAAAACAGGAATTCACTTCTTGAATATGTAGAATGTCATCTAGTTAGAGGACGCTATAGTATGAGCTGGTAATACATCACTTAGTTAATTATTTGCTGTGCAATAGTTGCCTTCAAGGTTCATGTGCTTAAGGTCAAGAACTATTTCTGGAAATTGTCTAATTTGTCCCAGTCAAAATTAGAGAAGCTCTTCTAATAGACAGCTAGCAAAATAAAGGCTGTAGTCTCCTCTTCATGTAATTACTTAGCAGTTAAATCACTTACACCTCCTGCTGTGTTATCTCTTCACCACCTCCACAACCCGAGGGAGGGGGGCAAACACTTGTGTCACTTTGTAGGATACTGTAGTCTCTAATTCCTCTTGTTGAGGCTGTCTCACTGTCTGGGCTCCTCTGAGAAGTAAACAGAATTGTTATTTAGCACGTGGAGATCCACTGACCAGCCACTTGTGGCTGGATTCCCGGCTGCTGACCTGACCGACTGCCGGCTGACACGCTGGGCTTCACCTCAGTCCAGCTCAGCAGGTAGCGGAAGCAAGTTGCCATAGCGTTCTTTTCCAGCTCCCACAGATTATTTGGTGATGACTTAGGACAGAGCCTGGAATTGTAACATCTTAGCAGGCTCTTTGCCCTCAACAACTCGCTTTTTCAATCTTATACATCGCCGACTTCTGTTGGTGTGAGGGGATACAGTGGTTGCATGGCAACTGACTTTTTGGCATTGCCAGAGACTTTATGAAAGAGACTGTGTGCCGAGCCAGCTGCCCTTGGGTGCCCAACCAAGGGGGACATCATGGTACTCAGGGTATGCAGATCCATCCCACGGACCTCTGCTGTAGGGATTCATCTCTATTCCAGAGCCAGTGGCTGACAAATGGAGAGAGAGTGAATCACTCGATCAAGCACTATTAAATGTTTTCTGAAGCCTTTGAGCACACTTTTAAAGGAAGCAAGGCTTCTTTCTAATAGCTTCAGAATTTTTCTTCTTTTTTTTTTCTTCTTTTTTTTTTTTATTACTTTATACAGGCTGTTCAAGCATAATAGATTTTCATTTGTAAAGCTTATTAAAATGGAAGAATAATATAGTCAGGTTTTCAATTGCAACTCAACAGAATTATTGTCGTAATGATTAAGCAAAGTAAGAATTGTAGGGTGTTTAGTGCTTTTCTTAAAACGATACCATCTAATGTAATTGAAGGTGTGCAGATGTGAGTGGAAGGTGTGCCTTGATGTGTAGGTTGCTAGATTTTGCTTTACGTAAAGCCTATTTTCTTTGTACCGTTGAAGCAAATGAATAAAATAATAGTGAAAAGGTAATGCCCTACTCGTCTACCTGGATTAGCATTTTACAACATTTTGCTTTATACAATAGGCTATGCTAATGCTTATTAAAGCCAGTGATACATAGTTGCTTTTAAAAAGTTCTATTAGGTTCTATTTCATCAAACGCATTTTGTCAGTCACTTAGAGGCGCTTCTGTTTAATTGCCACCATTATAAAGAACGACATCTTAAGGATTCTATCGGAAAGGAGCCACTTGTGTTTTGCAGGATTTCCAAAGCCATTCTCGACGTGGGTTCCGTTACCACTATCGCCCTTGTTTGTCTTCCGTAAGAAACCGATCTGGCGTGAGCACCTGACAATTTTGAGCTAACCTTTTCTGGCCCATATTCATCCTGTCTCCAGAGAAAATGGTTCTTCTCTTGCTCCTGGAAAATACTTGTTCCTAAAAATACTTCCTGCCCCCACGCTCTTCCTCCCTTCCCCAACAGGAGTAAAATATGAGAAATGATGTTATCACAATTATTTTTTTGGTGCTTGAATTCAAATCGTGACATTCAGTTCCTTGGGCTTATTCAGCCTGTTCCTTAAATTGACATCTGTAATCTTTAAGTTGACATCTGTAATCTTTAAGTACTCTAGCAACAATTTTATTTGAATTTGCCTATCTTGAAATGAAGGATCAGAATGCGAACTCTGTTTCATCTTTGCTATTTTAAACTAGATCTGCCTTCTTTTTCCTTGTTCTGCTGTGATAAACATAAAAATAAGTCACTTAACTATGTGGTCCCTTGCTTTCTGCAAAAGAGTTTTGACTTCTGGAAAAGGTTGAGAGTGAAAAAATGTAAGGTGAACTGACTGGCAGGTCCTTGTGGAATATGAAGTGCTTTTAGACTAAAGACTTAAAACCTTCACAACAAACTTATGTCCGTACTTTCTACGGCACGTATCACAGCCGGGAAAAAAGTTCTACATAAGATATGTAATTCTCACTTTACCTATAACTTTGGAAAGAAATGACACTTAAAAAAACTTTATAAAGGAAATCATCATTTTAATTTTTACTGGAAATATCAAATTAAGATAAAATGAATTCAGCTGTACTTCCTAAAACAAAAGAGAAGAAAATAACAGAGAAACAAGTCTCTTTGTTCTGTGTGAAAGAGAATACTTAATCACACATCAGCAGAGAATTAAAAAACATAGCAATACATGAAAGTCTTCTTTTTTTCCTTCACTGATCAAACTAATTGCCAGCAATGGAAAAAACTACAAAGTGCTGTTTAAAAATAAAGAATACATATCTTAGATTTAATAAACAGGAGCTAACACAGCTAAAATGAAGCTCCAAAAATCAACTGGCAATTGGGTTTGGGTCTCATCAGCTTGAAATACATATCAAACAACTTTCTTGCAAGAGCAAATTTGAAAGAGTAATTCTGCAGGCAGGATTTTCTGAGACAGACTCATCGCAGAGGCTTCTGTGTAAATGTCAAGTGGACACTCTCTCCAGTTTAATTCATTCCGTAGCTGAAATCTGGCCAAACGTGGAGGTTTAAACCACTTAATAATATTCCTCATAATATTGTTATTATGCTTTTATGAAACAGGTAGGAATCATATCCAGTATTCACTAGGAAGCAGCATTTGTCTATCGCCGGATACGCTGACACGTGTAGCAAGGGCATAAAAGGAAGGAATCTCTGCCAAGTGGGTGAGAAGGGTGCAGGGTAATTACCTCCTTATCTCCTCGTACCGACCCACGGAGAGCAATAGGTTGCAGAATAGGAGGGATATAAGCTTGGCTTGCAACTGGAGGTCTCTGAGCAATGGTAAGTTAGGTGCTGCGTAGATGTACACCTCTGCCTTTTGGGGAGATGACCTTAGGATGACCTTAAACATGATAGTCACCAAATAATCACCGCAAATAATTCTAGACTGCAGACGCGTTAATTCAAGGCCACTTTAAAAAAAAATCAGTGCTAGTTTTGTTTTCCAAGATTGTCAAAATACCCAAGGCAAAATCAAAGCATGTTTTCACAAAATGCAGGCGTGTGGACAGGGCTGAAAGGTCCCCCGGGAAAAAATAAAACCTTTCACAACTTCTGATGTTGCTTGCGCCTCGTGAATACCTGCCGCTTCCTGCACGGGACGGGAATGAGAGAGGAGGCAGAGCTAGGGCACGGCCGGCCTCAGGAGCATTCACCGAGTGTGTAATAACCCCAGGGACAACCATTCTCCGCACACACGAGCGGGGAGCTGGGCTGCAACTTACGGAGATGAAAATTAACATTGAATATTGAAAAACTTTGGAATTCTGTCTTTATTTTTGTATCTTGCTGATTATATTGGGAGTAAGTGCGCTGTCACATTTGTCTGCTGGTTTTATTCAAATGTAGGGAACATCTTTCAGTAATAATTTGCCTGTAATGCCTGAGATGCACATAAAAAAAGGATTTGGGTTGCTGCAAATTTTCCCCGAACCACAAGAAATAGAGAAATGCACTTCTTATTAACTTTCTCCTTTTTTTTTTTTCTGTTGCCATGTGCAGCTTGATGCTCATATCTAACACGGTACTGGTATTTTTAGCAGCATGGTAAGGGGATTTTTACTCACTGTCAGACTACACACAGTTCATCAGACTGTAATCGTTCAGAATAGATCAGATCTAGCCGCATGACTACCATTTTGTGCCAAGCTGGCCTCTCTGAGATGGCAGTTTAATTGTCCTGAACCACCTTAATACTTGAAGATAGTAGTTTATTAAAAAAAAAAATGTATGGCAAAATGGGGCTTTGTTGTTCCCAGGCTGGATGACTAATGGGGATTCACCTTTCTGACTATTTTCATCTGTTTCTCTTCACTGAGCAATACCCATCAAGTTTCCAAGGTGGATTTTTGTGGTCTTCTGTCAATATTGTTTATAGCAAATCAAAATTTTATTGCATGGTTCGGTTTCAAGTATTCATTTTAAGCCAGCAAGTGGGATGGTTTTGGCTTCCACTAGTCAGGGCTGGTAACAATTGATGAAAAAAAAGATTCGATTACTGCTTAACGGTGACGTCTTCGAAAGCCCTGGAGTGGCTGAGCAAGATAAGTCCCATGGAAAATCAATGAAACTTAGGCTCCAAAGACAGTTAGGTGAGTAGAAAATGTTGCTCTAATGGCTTAAATGGTTGTTCTTTCTCATGGGCTCTCAATTGTGATATACAAGAGAGAATGGGTCTGTGTAAAAGTATCCGGCAACTCTGAACATTTTTAGGCTGTTAAAAATCTGAGTGCTTGACCTTTATCTGATTACTATCTCTTGTTCTTACCAAACGTAAGCAGCAATGGGCTAAACAATTTTTAATGTGGAAACTGGGGAAAAAACAAAAACAAAACCAAAAAAACCCAAATCCCCAAACAAAACAAGTACTGCGAGGAAGTAGTGGCTATTCAGATAGCAAAGAAAAAAATACACATTTGAAACCACAGACATTATGAGCTAGTTTTATTCTTTCAGCTCTTCATTTTATCATCCCTACAAGGTTGTTCTTTAGGACTGATGCTCGTCTCTGATGTTTGTGCTCATCACACCAAGAGAACACGATTTTCTCTTAGAACTTGCCAGGCATCACAGATTTCCGCTTTCTAGGTGGTGGTTTTCAGTTCAATCCCCATGATGATTCATGTGGTTATTAGGTTGCTATTCTGTGAGCCCTTTCTGGAACCTGTTCTCCTTTCTGGCCTCTTAGGTATGAAGAATATACTTGCTGCTACTGCTGCAATGGCACAGCACTTAGAGAAAGAAGGGGAGGGAACTAGAATTCAGTCTTGGTAATTTTTTGGGGAGGGAAATGATCAGTCACGTGTACAATCCTGGGCAACAATACAACAGGTACATTACCTTGATGGCAATCTCTGTCTCGGGAGGTGTTCCTTGGGCCATACTCCTGCGTTACTGAAGTTGAACAAGTAATGGCTTAGAGCTTTATTTTCTGCCCTGTTATCAGGTGGTATAGCACGGAAACTCTTCCTCCTCTTTCGTGTTCTGTCAGTTTCTACCTTTTTCTTGTTCTATAAAGATCATGTATTTTTGCACCGTGTTGAGTTCCTGTTGCATCTGGAGCACGTGACCTTAGAAGCGAGACTGAGAACTGGATTTGTTCTTCCATAATAGAAGGTCTTATTTCTGTTCACAGCTACCAGATGGAAGAGTGAAGGGTCTCTGAGAAGTCTCTCAGAGTGAGGGGTCTCGGCAATCCTCTTCTCAGGGGTATACAGCCACAGGACAAGAGGCAGTAGATGCAAACTGCAACATGGGAAATGCCAGTTCAGTACAAGGAAGAAGGTTTTACAGTGAAGCTGATCAAGTACTGGAACAGGTTACCCAAAGAGTTACCTCATTATCCATCCTTGAAGAAACTCAGAGCTTCACTGGATGGTGTCCTGAGCATCCTGCTGTATTTGTACCTTTGAATTTGAATATATATTCAAATACCTTGCACTGGAATCTTTGGCATATCCCTGTATTTGAAGAAGGTTAAAGCCTAGGTTTACTTGCACTAGGCAGTGTGATCTTTTGCTGCTTTGCTCATGCTCTGTGAGCTTCTTCCATTACAATGACACAGGAAAGCTTAGCGGGCAGATGAAAAACTAAGGCATTTGTATTCTCATAGGGTTAGAATCAAGGAGACGGGGCACTTGCTGAGGCACTACCTCTACTCAAATACCAGGGTTTGCCTAACTAAGAAATGCCTGTACGTAGGGTGATAGTAGTCCCCGTTGTGTGGTAGTTAAATAGCATCATTAATAAACTTTCTTCCCTCAGTGTCACTAAGGTGCCGTTATTACGAATATTTGCATTGTAGGCTGCAGAGAGCAACAGAGACACGGGAAGAGTTTTGTCCGAGTCTGCGTAAGGCTGTCACTCAGTTAGGAAATAATGCTGAGAGTCTTCAATTCTAGCTCAGTGTGCTGCTGCTCAGACCATCATCTCTGTCCTTGGTTCAGACCAGCTCTGTGACAGCAGGAAACAGCTGTGGTTTCCGATAGTGTTTTCTCTGTTTTTGCACTGAACATTCTGCAAAGATGCTTCAAACAGCAGGGGAAAGTGAGTGCAGCTACACAGATCAAACCAAGGGACTCGATGCATAAAAGTAAATCTTATCTTAATTGCAGCTTGCTTGTCAAAGATGGATGCTTGAAACAGAATATTCAACGTCTGTTCAGGCGCCGTCTTTTTTGTCTAGCCTGGTTCATTGACCTTCTTATCCCTTTTGTTATGAATACAAATTCAACTGGGACATGAATCGTAATGAAGATTGCGATTAATTTCACCATCTTGATAGTAGAAATCATTCTGTGTCATTACCAAGGGATGAAAGCATCATAATTCATCATTTTAATCTGGTTCTAGTCATCTTGCTACCTGAGTATCAGCGACGATAAACTTGCTGTTGTGGCCCTGTTGCCTTCTCTGAAGGTTCATGTGCAGTACAGTAAAGATGCGGGCGCTTACAAGAGCGGGCACAAAGTGGAATAGCATTTTAAGGAGGTTGGTTGGTTGGGTTTTTTTAGGAGAAATGCTTGAGACTTTTCTTTCTAAGTTAAAAATTACGTTTGTTATTTAAGTTTGTGGAAACAAATTTGGTTTGGCATTAAGTGCAGTCGATTGTTTTAGAAAAGAGGTGACTGGACAAATAGTTCTGGTAAAAGTAGGGATTCCTCTTAAATGAAAAATACAAAAGCTAACATTTGCTGAAATGTAACGATTCATTTGAATGACACATTTTCTTAATAGTGGGGGTTTTGGTTTTGTTTTTTTTTTTCCTTTTTTTTTTTCCCCTGAGATCACAAAATGATCAATAGGTTGATCCAGCCTGCATTTCTATTTCTTTCTAATTCTGCATTCTATATTCTCCAGTGTCAAAGAGCTCAAAGTCCAAACTGGACTCATTTTCATTATCAACTTAGGGGTGGGGAACTGTAAATTATTCACCTCCACTGAGGAGACCCGAGTCATAAATCTGTTCTAAGGGAAGTGAAGAAAGGTTTCTAACATGTCTTGAAGATACAAATTCCTATCATAATTTCAGCATGTGGAGCTTACGGCCGATAGCTGTTTTCAGATGAAGGCTACGTAGCCTTTCACCATTCATCTTCCTTTCACTCATATTACCAAGAGACTAATTAATTTCCAAGTAAATTCTCCTAAAACTACTATAACTATACTTTTACTGGAAATATAAAAACTAGTTAACTTTAATAAGGGAATGGGTAGGGTTACTCTGTGTGGGTGAGCCGGTCCATACCATGATCGCCGCACCTTATAGTTCTATGTAACGGTCACCACGTGCCTTTTGGGGGGGTTATGTAGATAGAAAAATATGTGCTTTGAAAGTAATAAGAGGAGGAGCCTTTTTTTTCAGAGTTCCTAAGTCCTTTTAAGAACTCCTGCTGCATTGTGGAAGAGGAGAAATTAAATAAGACCAGAATTTGTATGTGTTGTCCTTCCTTTATTGCCACGTACATTGTCATCAACGTGTTTAAATGTCACTCCATGCTGGGTTGGACTGGAGTTGTATTCAAACAGAACAGTGAGATCAGTTAGGCCAAATTCACAGAAACCTCAAAGAAGAACCGTTGAGTTTCTAAGACCACACATGGATGTTGTAGCATTGTCTAAAGCCATATAGAGAAGATACCTCACAGAATGGTGAAATAAAGAGCTCTAAAATAAAAAGCAAAAAAAAAGCAACTCATTTTTTTTCCCCAAGGTAATGTGAGTTAGGAATTTATTCTTTCACGCATGATATTTTAAATACCTGCCTATTCAGTTTTATGTTACTCACTTAACTGTTCTGTTCCGGCTTTGAATATCAATAATGACATGTTTCCTGACATCTGGGTTAAGGTGAAACTGTTGTACCTGTCAGTTAGCCTCTTTCTGTGTCAGCCTGCCGTGCTGATAATTTTGTGTATGTGGTAGAGTCACTAAGGCATTCTCTGTCCTCTGGAGTGATGGAAAGAAAATTGAGGTTTCCCAGTCAGTATGAAGCCATTTTTGATTTTCTACACAAATATAGGTGCTAGAATGCTTCTGATGCATAAACAGTACTCCAAGATGTCCGAGGGAGGCGATGCCAACGTAGAAAACATGCCCTGTAGACAGAAAACACGCTCACGAGTGATTTAATTTTTGCAAACTTTACTGCTAAGTACAGCAATATCTATTTATTTAGTAGACATCGTGCAAAATTCATTCCAGTGACAATGTTCACGAGGAAGGAATGCTGGAAGTACAGTGAGGTATTTCATAAATGTGTAAAACACTTGTGTTACTTTATACTTGTTTTCAACATACTACACTTCCTTACAGCTTGAATATCAAATTAGTGACATTTCAAGTGTGTTCTCCCATAGCTTGTGGCATCTTGTGGGTTATTTTGCTTAAAGTAATTACTCTGCATCACGGATTCATGTTCCAGTCAGAGATTCAAACACGACTGAGCTCTACCGTGTTTGAACGACTGCACATTTTCAAAAGAGGAGGGTTTTTGAAGGTGTCTGTGTATTAAGTTAATTTTTGGAGTTAATAGTAACATCAAAGGTAGAGCATCTGGGGCAGAGAAGGACCTTGGCAGAACTGCTTTTTGAAGCCTTTCATTCTTGACCTCCAGGACTGTAATAAACTTTTAAATAATATTCAAGGGCACTTCAGCTACTCTGTCAATTAAACTGCCATGCAAGCCCTTTTCCTGTTGGCCTGTAGCCATTATTTAATATAGTCATTAACATGTAGTTTTAGGAGATACTGTATGGCATGTGAAGCTTCATCAGATGGCTTTTCCCTGCAAAAGAAAGGAGGTAGAATATTTAATAAAAATAAATAAAAATATCTATACTGCGGTTGTTTAGAGGAGCATTTTGAGAGAATAGACCTCTCAGAACTCTCTGTTCTGAAAGAAAAAAAATTTGAAGTGCTGTATGCAAAAGTGAAGGGGAGAAGGAAGCGTTGTCTCTCTTAGAGCGACCAGGATGGGGAAGGGTCTGGAGAGAAAGTCTGATGAGGAGAGGCTGAGGGAGCTGGGGTTGTTCGGCCTGAGAAGAGGAGACTCAGGGGGGACCTCATCACTCTCTACAGCGACCTGAAGGGAAGGGGTCGTCAGGTGGGGTCGGGCTCTGCTCCCAGGCACCCAGTGCCAGGAGGA
>JANHFX010009659.1:31315-47565 GCA_027560015.1 Chloroceryle amazona | reverse complement strand
CTCGCCGTGCAGAGCGACAGCTCTGCCACCCTATTGCCACCATGGGGACAGCTTGAGCTGAGCTGCTTGTCCTGGTGATGCCCCCACTGGAGGTAGAAGTGGAGAGGAAGGTGGCAGGTGCTTGCATTCAGGCAAAAGAAGCCCCGTGCTCAGCCTCCCTCTCTCTCTGCTTCTCCCCAGATTCATTAGATTTTGGGTTTTTAGGAAATTTCCCATTGAGTTTTTTCTTTTCTCCACATTGATATCAGAGGTACTGGGCTCAGGGCCCATGGAGAGATTCACAAAAGGATTGAGACCCCTCTTTTCTATTTCCTGCTAACTGTGTTCTAAATTTAGCATCTGGAATTGGTTCAGATCATAACACAGCAAAATATTACTGAGCAAGCTGAGTAGCTGGGCCTTTTCCTTTAGTTTGGCCGTTCCTTCCAAAAACCTTTAAAACATTCTTTTTTTCCTTATCCTAAGAACCTATTATCTACCAGTACAGTGTTTATTTTTCTAAACTGAAGATAAAAATAAGACCATACTTACCTGCATTTAATGTGAAACAGCCTTAAATTGTTCGTTCCGATTTTGCACCTGTTCCTGCTAAATTCGTTAAACCTTTGCAACAGGTTAAAATTAAGGAAAAGAAAACAAAAAAAGGAAGAAAAAATAACCCCAAGAAACCAACCCAACCACTGAAAACCCCACCTTGAAGATGGTCAGGTGTGGAGAGGAGGAATTAGCTTGAGCCTGACACAGTGAACACTTACCATATGCTTGATTTGAAGGAACATTTTGATAGCTTCCTAAATGTATTTATTTTAACTCACAGATGGGTATCATATATAGCCGGTGTGAGAATAATCTTCAAAAATCTGTTGCTTTTTAAAATCAAATTTCTGCATTTGAAATATGCTGACAACACATTAGACAGAATCCTGGAAGCTGTTGCCCGTAGTGTAGGTCGTCTTGGTTTAATATAAGGAATATTTTAAAAATTCCTAATCCAGTGTAATTTGGGGCAATTATGAAAGGATTCTTAGGCTTATGGTGATGTATCAAATCATTTACTTCTGAGGACAACCTGGGAGATCTCTTAAGTGCAGGGTGGTTACCTATGGAGACATTATTCATTGATTTCTGAAATTCTGAAAGACCATTTTCACTTATTTGTTTTAATTGCAATTTCATGCCATAAGACCTTGCAACCAACAACAAAATGCTGCCTGTTGGAGGAATGAGCTGATCTTAATTGGTTTATGGGTATAGCTGCTGAGGTGAGTTTTCCTGAATATGCAAACTAATATGAAATATGACAAGCTTAACTTGTGCTAGAAAGCAAATAATTGCTTCTGCCTTCTAGGAGGCAGGAAAGCTGGGGGGGCGAGCTGGGGCAGATTCTACTGGCCCTTTCTCAGAACCCTGTGACAGTTTTCTAGGATATGTGGCTTGTTTTCATCCTGAGAGAGACATATGGTTGTGTAAACTGGGTAGCCCTCCTGAGAGCTTTCCCCTTGTAAAATATATGCATATACATCATTTGCATATCAAGACAGATGATCTAAAGATCTTCCCTGCTTCGCTTTTCCCAATACTGTAAATGAGTCTTGAGTAAATTATCCTTTTAGCTAAAGAACAGAAATGGCAGAATGTTACTGTAAACTTTGTACTGGTCAGCCCGGGTCAAACTGATTGCGACTGGAAATTGCTTCTGTTGGTCATTACGAGATAGAGAAGGAAGAGCCTGCACTGGAACCGAGGTTGATGTTTGGGCCTAATAATATAATGAGGTTTTAATAAGCCAGTAATAGGCAGGCTCCCAAAATTAAATGAGCAAAGATTACAAATAAATAGATCAGTTTCTTGGATCTGAAATACATAAATGGTATTCATGTGTATTGATAAAAATTAATTACTTATTTTATATGGTCCAGATGTAATTATAGATCAAGATAACATTTCCTACCAAGGCAACACAGCCTTTCAAATTTCAAACCTTATGAGCTATGTAACCGTGACTTCAGGAGACCTGGAGCACCAAGTTTTGTTTGCTTCTTTATTCTGGCTTTTTTTCCTGCCTCTCTCCCTCCTTGTGCGGCGCCTGTGCCCTTTCTGCCCTCACTCTGTTTGTTCTGAAGTGTGTTACTGTCTCTGGTGTCATTATATATAGGCTTGAGTTTGAAAGTCTCTGTCTGGGAGATTTATGTTGCAGTGATGTGATGACCATGTCAGGCCTCCAGAAACTTTTCTTTTCAAATTTAAGTTTAGTAAACTGAGCATAGGAACAGCCTCCTGGACTTTATTGCAGCGCATGTATAAATATGCGCAGGTTTACGGCTGGAAACCTGCTCTGCAGACTCAGGTTTACTGCAGGCCCATCACGGACAGGGACAGTGCAATCCTCCCCCACAACAAACCAGTGGTGCAGGAGCTGAAGGAAACAGGAGTAAGAAAAACAAGAATGTAAAACTTTTGTTACAATTTATCGATTCTTACCTAGTCATTTCTGAGGGTGCTTCTTTATCATAGCATTTTTAGTGTGAAATATATAGGAGGACTATTATTATTTCTTAATAATGCTTCATCATTTCTGGGTAAGAATCAAGACTTCCAATTCAGGTCTTGACTTTGTAGGATTTGGTTTCTCTGGGTGACCACTGATGGGATTGCAGATGGGCTTACCATGTAAGTGTAGCTCTTGAAAAACTGAAAGTGGTCTTTTAATAATAATAATAGTAAAAAAAAAAAGTCCAAAATCTAGGTATTAGCTTATACCAAGCAGGTCTGAGCAAAACAAGAAGCAGATGCCCTACAAGGATTACTGAAGATCCTTTTTCCTCTCTGTTGCTCAGCTTCAATTTTCTCTGAAGTCGCTGTTCCATTCCTTTTGTGATTGCCGTAATATTTTAAGCTTTCTGCCAAAATAGGTGCTAAAGATCTTTTGCAGAACAGCGTGTGAAAAGAAAACCAACACTTAGACATAGACTAAAGAAGCAGAAAGATCATAGCCAATACTTTTACTGGTCTTGAAAAAACCCTTTTTTGTGCATGTTAAGCTCAGTGCTCACAGGGTGCACAGTTTCACTCTGAAAGAGTAAAGGTGCAGTAAGGGAAAAATAAGGATTTTGAACATGACCAATACTCTTTACAGTTTGTAGAATGAACATAGACTTATTTTTTTCTAAAAATCTTGTCAGGCCACTCTGACTTCATCAAATCAATTGAGACATATCCTGGGGAAAAGCTGATGGAAAAACAAGCGCCGTGACACGTGAATTCTGCTGGGGAGGGAAGAGCAATTATAAATCACTGTTTTCACAGAGGCTTTTTACTGTTTTTTACTTGCCTCTACATACAGCAGTTTTTTATCCACGTTGTAACTGGCAACCTCTAGGACGCTAAAGCTGGTTTGGTGGATTGGAGGTGAAAACAATGAGCAGCTGATGGTAAGATGGACATATTTTCATGATGTTGGGAATATAGAAACAGCTGGCTCTGGTCACAAATGCATCTCATGTTGCTGTTTTCCTTGCTTTGCTTTGTTTTTGTTGAAAACTCTGCATCGTTTCTTCTCATTAACATCAGATAACTGGAATAAGTTTCGTATCACCATTCCCCATTCCCACTTGACTTGACATTTTCCTGGTTCAGATGAGGCTTTAATAACCTTTCTGAGCTCTGCTTGCTCTAATGATGTCCATTCAATGAGATTTGAGAGCTGCTGCCATGGTAAATAGTATACTCGTACCTAATTGCAAGAGAGAAAAAACAACAACAAAACCCGGACAAACAACCAACCCACAGCACCAAAACCCCCAAATTAGCATTGTAGGCAAAAATACAATGAAAAAAAGAATCTAAAAAAGCAGGGTTTGATAACAAGTACAGTTGTCTTCACAGATTTTTTTTTTTCCTCCTTTAGGACTTGAATTGTTTAGCTGTACATCCCTATTTACCCCTTCGTCTTAAAAGTTCTAGTCATCCAGAAAATTTGCTAATGTAATAACTCAGTTTTCTGGCGAAATCACCTTCGTCTTCCTCAGCATAAGAAAGTGGTGTCAGGAGTTATCTTGAGTTTTAGGCTGGCATATGTTATGAATGCGTCCTCCTCCACACATCAGGACCAGGTCAGGCTTCCCTGTGCTTATTCCTGCTTAAGATGCTCTTAATATTTTGAGGCTGTGATGTGACCAGGGCTGGTGTCACGCACCCTCTGGATTTTCTTTCTCTAGGCATATTATTGGATCGCTATTTAGATGACTGTTATCTACCTTGGTATTTGTTAAGTCTTGATTTCCCCTAAAGGAAGGAAAAGCTGCAAAACAACGGGTAGGGTAAAGGAGAGGAGACTTTCGTGCCCTCAGGAACTGAACATAACAAGAATATCCATGAGAACAGAGGGACAGGGGCATCCCTACGGGAGCAGGAGGAGCCTCTGCCCCCGCAGCTGAGGGCTGGGGCCGCAGAACTGCAGAAGGCAGGTCCTTAGCACTGCAGAGGTTCAAGCCCACTGGGACCTGTAATAAAAAAGACTAACATTTTAGAAGAGCCGTGACAGGCAAAATGTTCTAAAGAAATACAGCAGTCTTGCACGATTATTCCTATTCCTTTTTATTTTATTTTTTTTTTATATATACTTTCTATTCAGTCCTTTTCCATGCTTTATTAAATGGTGGCTTGAGGAAAGACTGCAAAAGATATTTTTACTGTACAACATGTGTGAAGAATCCAAATGGTGAAGAATACTCCTGGAGAGAAAATGAGAGAGTAGATGCTCCATCTGTGAGGAGCATCTTGTTTGCCACAGCACTCTCCCGGGCCTTTTTATTTCTGATGTTGTGTGTTTGTAAACTGGTAACTTTTTGCAAATCATTCAGTTGAAGCTAAGAACCCTTTAGCCAATATTTGTTGCCAAACACCGAGAGCTGATAGTGAGCATGTTGGTAACCTCTGATGGATCCTGGAAAAGCGCAAGCTGAGTGTACGCTGAATGGCAAAGACACCGTGTAATATGCTCAGGGTATGGAGAGAAAGTGCGAAAGCACGAGCTCCAAGCATCTGAGCTGCAGGACTCCTACAGTGATGGTATTTTCTAGTCCCTGTGGTACCGTTGTAATGAGAGTTAAATGCAGGAAAACTGTTGGTTGGAGTGGAAGAAACTCAACTCTCGTAGAAAAAACGTCCCTTTGCTCCTGTTGCCCTGTTTACCGGACCGATGACAGAGACTCGCACGTGGCATGAGCACTGCTGTAGCAGCATGGGACACGTGCTCAATCCAGCACGTGCTCAACACCAGCTCAATCACACACTAGCCTCTGCCTTAAGTTGTCCTGCCGTGTAAAACAGTACAGCTATACATTCCAGAAGCCCCCAGCAGTCATGGGAAGATGTTCCCATTGTGTTCTCCAAACAAACAGAATCTGTGCTTATCTGGTGACTTTTATAGCTCAGTTTTGTCTTCAGCCTCTCAGAACACTGAATTAATGACATGCTGAGGAGACAGAAGTCCTCCTATCCCTGCAGTCATAGGTAATTTAGGTAAATACTGATTTTCTTCAGATCACAAGATAAAGCAGAGTTCTACTCAAAATTGGGGGGGGGATCCAAAACACTCAATCACAAAACTTAAAAACACAATCCCCTCTCTCTGATGCTTGGCCATATTAGTGACCAAGAAACTGACAGCGAAAACACCTAGCTGAGTGTAGGTGGTCTTCATGCATTTGGCTGCATGTGGAGATCTTGCCACAGAATGGCTCAGTTTACGCCCTAGAGGAAGAATTTGATTATCTGTATAATGACATGAGTTAAACAAACTAGGTCTAGGTAGAATCAATGCCAAAAATAGACTGTTTCAAATGGGAAATCCCAACCTGAGGACGAGCACCAAGAAGAGGGGTGTGGAGAACCCGGCGTGGAAGCGTTCTGTGAATTTTACCTTCTGCTTGACAGGGAAACGCTGTGAGATCTGGGGCTTGAGGGCTGGGGGAAGGATCTTCAAATCACCAATCCACAGATGGAAATAACCAGTGTAGGCATTATGTGGGGTGAACCCAAACACCTTGCCCTTTCTGTCTACAAGAACAGTCTCTGAATTTTCATGTGATTAATTAGCCTGGGCTTGAATGGCTGTGTTTGGATAGAATTGGGATGCCAGTGGGCACCTACTTATTTGAGCATCTCTAAAGGTATGGCAATATTAAGACAGACTAGGCTTGAAATGTTTAGTAGTATTTCTCTGCAAAGAGAAAGGCAGAGATAATTTATGTGTTTCTTTAATAGAAAGAAATGAACATTTTTAGCAGTCGGTGAATTAGTATCTTGTTTAGAACGCAACTGGTTTTTTATATCCTCTGGCTGGGCATGGGAGCAGCTTCTCCCACCAATATCTATATGTTAATAAAATAGTGAAACAATAAAACAAAGCCAAGAGTGCATTTTTAACTTCTGTTGCTCATATCAGATCTTGCTTACAGACAGTTGATGATTTTTTTTCCCTCTCCAGCTTTGTACATTGAAAAAAATAGTTATAACAATACTAAGAAAGCTTCCTTAAATTTGTTTTCAGAAAGTTACGTTCACCTTTTAAAAAAGTACTGTATAATTTGTTAATCTGTTTTCCCTGCCAAACCGGTTGTCTTATTCGACAATAAATTGAATACAAAGCTTGCCCCAGGCAGAGAGACAGAATACCAACCCCTGAAAGTCTGGCAGCTTAATTGACATTTGGTGGTAGCCTTAGGCAGAAGTTAATTTCTACCCTGTTTATATATACACATATACTTTTCATAAAGCATGCAGGCAGTGCTGCAGATAAATTAAGACTAATTCATATTGTGGTTCCCAGGTATACACTTGTTGAAATGACACGAAGCCATTTCATTTTATGAGTGAAGGAGTTGCTCACAATTAAGCGGATCCGTCAGCCTCGCAGGAACAGCGCGTTTCCAGGCAGAGGGTTATTTTTATTCAATTGCCATCCAGTGAGTACAGCAATCTCAAGAAGTAAAACTGAGGGTTTCAGACCTTATTCCCAGAAGATCTCCCACCTACCCGAATGCTGCTACTCGTGACTAATAGTTACCAGACAGACTGTTAGGGCAAGTATAAACTTTATTCATAAATGCAGTGCTAAGCGTGCCAGACTCTCGCTACCGAGTGCGTGCCAGGCAGGGCTGCTTCGTAATGCAGAAACCACAGTCAGGTAAGACTAGGGGTATCGTGCCGCTGAAAGGTGAAAGGATGATTTATTTAAATTCTATTTTTATTTGTGATCTACTTCTTTTGTCCATGCAAATGAAGTTCAAGCTGCAGGAGTAAAAGTTTGGACTTTGTGAACTTGCTGAATGCCGGCTGTGGAGTTGGTCCGTTTCTCTTCCTGGACCAGTCTTCATCTGATCAATGCTCTGGCTTTCTAAGGCTAATCTATTAGAGCTCTTTGATTGTACCTATCAGTGCTACAGGCAGAGAAAATATTTATGAAATGAACGCTCTACAGTGCAGTATTTGAAAGAGGTGTATATGATTATAAATAAAACCGGTTACCCTCATAGGGAAAAGTCTGTAAATTAAAGCTCAGAGTTTTTCTGTGGTCACCGAGGCTTTATGCTTCTGAGTATGGGAACAATGGGAGGAAGAAAAGCCAATATCTCTTTTTCCAGTAGTTTAACGTACATACCATTAAATATCACATGCCTAACTGACAAGCAACTGCTTTGAATTGCCCTAGTTCTTCGAGAGAACTTAGTTTCTCTTTGATTCCACAATACATATTGTCTTGTTTTGAAAAAAATCCCGTGTCAAAAAAAAATGTTTTGATGGTACAAATCATCTGCTACAATAGAAATCTTTCAAGTCATCATGGGGCTTGGGGTTTTTTGAACTATTCAGGAATTCCAAGAGACAGGTATTACAGGAACTCAACAGGAGCATTGCTTTTACCCAGGCAGAAGTCATGGAGCTGAAAATCTGTTTAATGATCAGAGACTCAATAGTGGCAGCTAATTTCTAGTGACCTGCTTGCAGGTAAGAGTCGCAGGAAATCGGGATGTGCTTAAAGCGTGTTTGGCAACAGTTGGGATTCGAGAGTCTCCCGCTGAAGACAGTGGGACCGGGTGTCATTCCACATGCAGCGTCAGGATCTCGGGCGCAAAGCGTTAGCTGCATCGTTACAGTAAATCACCGAGAGTTCTCCTTCAGTTCTTGCTTTGTGCAACACGCACGCTCTGATTATCATTGTATTCATCAGCATACCTGTGACTGGTCTTGCTCAAAGATGCAAAAGAACTGTTCTCTAAAGGTGGCGTAGAATTAAAAGAGAAGTTGAGCAGTTACCTACTCCTGGTGTGGTGCCAGCTGCGTTACGAGGTCTCGCTCTATGTAGCCGTTTACTACACGGGAATATATAGACCAGGGTGACACAAATAGGTTACCTTTGTGAGTTGGTGTTGTCAGTGGATTTTAGTTGCTCGTCAGTGATGCTGTTCATCGAGGAGAGGTGCCAGCAGTGCGTGTGGTAGCATGTTAGATGTACGGAGAACTACCCACAGCAAGTCACCTGCAGGTAGTCTGCAAAACCCTCCTGTGCTCTTGGTGCTAAAATTAAGTTTATGGATAATTTATCACCCTCTTGTCTCTTGAATAAATTACATATACAAATGAAGGCAGAAAAACTGTAACAACTGTTGCTTTTGGCTCTGGCAAATAGGCATGTGAGAATCTCTCAGCAAATATCTCCCAGACTGTTTTATGTAGCAGCCCACGATTGTCATGAGTTCTCGTAGCTATTGTTTTTGCAGTAAAAACATTAAATATTCTTTCACTTCCATGACAACTTAGAAATTATCTATTGTGTTTGGCATGTCAAAACAAACTCTGGTTTATTAAAAAAATAACAAGATTAGGATTTAGTCTCAGTGAAACTGTAGCTGTGGTTAAAAATGTCACACTTACTTTGCTTTTGGATACCGTCACTTGCAACCGTCCAATGTATCTTTAATGTAAAGATCTCATGTTGCAAATAAGGTAGTTGTTTCCTCAGGGTTTATTTTTCCATTTTTCCCAAAGGTAGTTGTTTCCTAAAGACTTTTTTTTTTTTCCCCCATTCTTCCCAGTTTCTTCTCAAAGTGGTATTTTCGGGATATTTTTTGGTGGTCTTTTTCTTGTTTACAAATACTATTGTAGGTTTCTTATATGTAAATAATGGCAAAGAAACCAAATGGTATAAGCTGTGGAACTTGATGGGATAATAAATGCCCCATGGATTTTGTATTAAAGTGCACATGTGCATGTTGTAGTACCGCATTAATCAATAGATTATTTTTTTTTTAATCTTTAAATTTCACTTTTATAAAATCTCACTTGGTTTAGATATTCATGTGGTGCCCCTGAGACTTTGCTTTAACTCCTTGGTCTTGCACTAGGTCTGTTAGCCAGGCTAAAAGGCTGTTCAGAGGCGTGTTGAAATCTGCAGTAAGGGTGAGAAACACCAAGAGATCTACCTCGAGAAGACAGGATCCCTTTCTTTCCTGAAATCTCGAGATGTTTTTCATCAATTGGAAGATTTTTAAAGATTCTTTAACTTAAAAGATTATTTTTTTTCTTCAATTTGGATTGCCTTTGGCCAGTTGAGGTGTTTGAGCTCATTTTTGCAGTCGGCCAGCCTGCTGCTATTGCCCCTTGCAGCGCAGCTCCGCAGCCTCGCTCCCCGCCGGCCGCCTGCGCAGTGCCGGGGACTATTCTGAAGCTCTCAGAGAACTTAGTGCAGCTGTTCACGTGCACGTTAACCCTCCCACTCACTCATTTCATTCCAAAATGTCAAAAATCCTGGGGAGCTTTCAAAAAAAACCCTTAGATATAATGGACTCGTGTTCTTGCTGTGACAGATACACAAAGTTAATGATTAGTTTCCACAAATAATTGTACTATTAATGGAGAAGCAAAAAAAAAACCCAAAACCCAGATTATACAACTGAGGCAAATGACCTTAATTTTCAGAACATTGATGTTCCTGAAGTACTGAAGTACCTCTCACCATTTCTTTTATTTATTAAAAAAACCTCAGAAGACTAGGACATAGAAATCCATGAACTATTAACTAAATTCAGTTTGATGATTAATCATTAGATCTCTAAATGATTCATTTTCTTCTTCCTGTACATGATTTCTGTTTGCATTTACATTTTACTCTCCTTAAGAGAAGATCACTCTTCTTTTTACTTTTTATTTTTAATTTCCTTGAGCTGCCAGAATGATAGTAGGTTTGGGGTTGCAGTATAGCAAGGGAATCTCACCTAAGATGATTCTGTACATCAAGCAAATCAGTATCTTTTAGAAACCCCAAAGAATTCAAAGGGAGTTACTCCTAATTCTCTCCACTTCATTAAAAGAAGCTGCCTTCAAGACACATGAGTCTCTCCTTTTCCCAAAAAGTTGTTCTACACAAGTTTTCTGCCTGGATGATTCTGTCTGCCCAGTGCTGTAATGTGAAACTGTTCTTCTGATGGTTATGAGCAGCCACAGGAGACAGCCTCCCTTCCCAGGATCGTATTTAGGAGATCATTGCTGCTTTTTACAACTAATCTTTTTATAGCCCCTTAAGTAGACTGTAAAGGGGGGTAAAATTAGAACTGTTTACATCAGGTTTGATGACTCAGTTTTCTGTTAGATAGACAGAAATAGAAATGTCAGGATATGAATATGTTTGACAAGCCATTTTATGGAATTCATTCAGAAGTAAAAAGTGCATTTTATTTTGAGGTTCTCATTTTGCTATAGATTTTATAATATAACTCAGTGCACACGTGGGTGAGTAGATAGTGTATGATAAATAATGCTGATATTCAAAGTAAAGACTCTGAAGGGAACGGCATTGCGGTATCTTTCAGAAAGGATCTTTCTTGTATTTCAATCTATGCAGAAACCTGAAATTTTAACTTTTTGTCATAAATCACACTTAAAAGGAATCTTAAGATACTACATTTTTCCATGACTTACAAATTCCATACCCTAATTGTCTGTAATGAAAAACTTGTCAGTACCATCTGCATGTTCAGGGTGAAATAACATCATTGCAGAGTCAGTCCCTCAATCTCAAATGGATGTTGTAAGACAGACCAAGGGTAGAGCATGAGTGTATAGCTTTTTTTTTCAGTATTCCTAGAAGTTTTGTAAACATTTTCCATCTAGTAAATGCACTATGTAATATCTATCCTGTGTGTACTGGAATTTGGTAAGTGGAATTTAAAATAAAAGGTTACAAAGGAAAGGTTTTAATAATGAAAAGGCTGCCGTGCACTCTGCTGCAGGGTGGTGGGGGAGACCAGCAGTTTAAAAAGGAAAAAAAAATCCAATTATATGTCATTTATATTATTGCCAATAGAACTGTTAGGAGTAGGATTTGTAGCTGAGCCCATGCAGTATGCTACAGTAAAATATAGCTAATATATTTATGTGAGAAAAGTACTCGAGACAGTTTAAACTGTGCCGATGCTGATAATCATAAAGTTTCTAATAAAAGAGGGTTCAGTGTAATAAGATTTCCTGAGCAGGAGTTAGTGTAATACTTAGAAGTAGGGATTTGTCTGCTGAGGAGTTCGTGAAGCTTCTTCTGCACTGTAGCTGTACTTCTCAAAATCGTAGTAATCCACAAGTGTAGAGCCATCTAGGATTTTAATAAGAAACATAATACCAGGATTAAATTTGTCTTGATTCTTCAAGCAATGCATTTTGAAAAACAAATCGAAGGTAACCAGCTGGTAAAAATACTGGTGAACATAACAGAGCATGCCTGGGAGCTTTACACCTGAAACTCGGCGTTGTTTTCTTGCTTGCTTTTCATGGTGATTTGAGAATGTTGCAAAGACTTCTGTAACCAGTCCTCTCCTCCTTCACGTAAGGAGGAAGATTTGTAATGGATAGGAGGGGTCATCCTGCCCCAAACCT
The DNA here is from genome assembly GCA_027560015.1 of Chloroceryle amazona. Taxonomy (NCBI): domain Eukaryota; kingdom Metazoa; phylum Chordata; class Aves; order Coraciiformes; family Cerylidae; genus Chloroceryle; species Chloroceryle amazona. The sequence continues at coordinate 35,637 of JANHFX010009659.1, read as the reverse complement.
GGATGGACGGTTCTCTTATCTCTGAAGTGCTCCAAGTGCTCTGACTTGCCCCGGGATACAAAGCTTTACAAAATCAAAACGCCTTATGCTAAGTGCAAAAGCTGCCGTAAGATTAACGCAGTCTAGGGCTGAGAAATGAAGCAGGGCAGTGCTGGACAATTCGAAGCTAATAATAGGTTCAGCCTTTACCAGAGGCACCACGGGTAGAGCTATATCCCATGTACCTATAGAACATGGCTCTTAATTGTCAATACTAGAGGTACATGAAATATTTATGTTGCTTCCTGTACTAAGTGTGAAAACTTTGTTTGTCCTAAATGCTGATTCTGGTCAAAGGAGTTATTTTTTTTCTACACCGTAAGTCTTTTGGTAGCGTGAATAATATTGCTTTGCAATTCCTAGTCCCGGGTCTTAATTTTACCTTTTAAAAAGCTATCCCAACATATAAAAATAACAACAGCCTTCTGTAGCCTGAGCTGGGGAACATAGCGCTAGAGATCTCGCCGTGTCTTCTGTGCCTTTAGACTCTCCAAGATGTCACAGGCAAAGAAAACAGATTTGCATAGGACTTAACCCTGTACACTCTCCTCCCAATACCAGAGACAACTTAATTTCCTTTACCAAGAGAAATCACAGAAAGAAATTTCCAAACCAAGTGGAACACCATCTCCTTGTACAAACACCTGGCTGGTGCTTTGGTTTGGTTTTTGGTTGGTTGCTCGGTTGGGTTTTGTGTGTGGTTTGGTTTGGTATTTTCTGAGCACACAGAGTTTATTACAGCTGCTGCTGCAGCCGTCCCACAAGCTTTCCCAGTCCCTAGGGCCTGGCCAGGGCCACGTTCTTGCAGATGGTTTCTGTACTGCCCAGGAGGAATCGGAGTAGTTTAACCACTTCACAGCCGTGCCTTTGGGTTTGTGCCGGGTCGGGCTATGGCAGACGCTGAGCAGTGTGAGCTGTTCCTGAGGAGCACGGGGAGATCTCAGGCAGCTTTCCTGGGTATCTTGCGTCTGCATTGTACAGTTCCTGTTCACATTTAATCACAGCTTTGTGATACTGACTTGGCAACTTGGATGGTGTTACTTTCCACATCTTAGTGTGAACTGAATCCATTACAAACCGCTTAAGTGTATAGACCATATAATTTGTTTTGTATTCTTGTTATCAGTTCAGGGAAAAAGGACTCGGGCAAAAATGTCACAGAAAATGTGCTGTTGTTAATGATGTTGCTGTCTCGTTATGGGAAGCGTGGAACCTGGGAAATCACCAACGTTGGTGAATTTACTTCAGTGCCTTGTGCCCAAGGTCTGAAATGCCATGTGCGTGACAGGTAGGGTAGAGCATCAGGGATGGAGTACTGATTTCCAGTACGTGTTCCTAACAGTTACCCTTTTCTGGTATGTCGTAACGTGCTCTGCTACCTAAAAAATAAAGCTCAGCTATGGACAAACGGGAGTGGTAATGGGAGTAAAGCGAGTGGATAACGCGAGCTGAGAAAAGCAGAGGATTTAGAAGGTTGGCGGAGGAACTGGTGGTCTGATTAGGCACAGAACAGAGCCAGGTGATAAGGCAGAAAAGGAACATCCTTATGAGGCTGTTCAGGGAGGGGTTTATCTCACCAAAAGCAGCAGTGCTGTTCCTCAGTCTCTCTGTTTGCTAAAGCTCGTTCAGTATTTGTGGTGATATATGGAAATAATAGTGGAGAGAAGAGGAATACTTCGTGTGACACTTTTCAGCTGGTTTTATTTAAATGAATGGGAAACCCTGCCATGTGGTAGACTTGTCAGATGAGCTTCTCATGAATTACTTAGTACTCCATAACTTAGTACTGAAGCAGTAATACTTGCTTTAAAAGCAATTGTTTGTATGTATGAAAGTGTCAGCAGCTTGTGATGCACTACAGGCAAATGTAGTGTGCTGCTAATAGAAGTCAGCACACTGAATTACAGAGACGGAGCGGTGTGCGAGCTGGTGTGACCCATTTCCGCACTTCTTGGGGGAATTAAAAGCAGAGGAATAGTTATAAGGAAAGCTTTGACCCCATAATTGCTGTCATCGTCAGCTCCAAAGTAGTGGGATACATAAAATAGCAGCTCTCAAGCAAAGAGAACAGCAAACTAGGTTTGTGTGTGTCACTTGGAACCACAGCTGTCAGGAATATTTTTTCTGATTTAATTTCTGCTTCTTATGTTCAAGAGATTAAGTTGCTGTTAATGGGTTGACATCTACTGCTTTATTTGTTTTACTCCAGTACTTAAGCTACAGATTTCATCTTTCCTTCTTTGTGCTGTCTAGAGTGAAAACAGTATTTTATGAGAGACCTTTTTGTTGTGTAATGCCTCTCTGTACAGATTTCAAGAGAGATGACTGAAAAAGTATCAGCTGACCTACTGTAACATAATCTTCCATAGGTGGGAACCAAAGTAATAATGAGTAGCAAGTACAACTAAAACTATTGCTACTATTCTAGCTCCTAGAAGGTGGTGATTTAAGTTGCTAAGTCCTAATAAAGTATAATACTATTAGAGGTTTGCAGATTAAATAACAAACAAACAAAACAAAACAAGCTATTACAAGGCAAAGTGGAATTGGGGAGCACCATTTTTCTTTCCTGTAGTTTTCTAAGGACGGTTATTTTTTTTCCCCTTTTCCCTGTTGCAGGCTTCAGAGTGGTGAATACTGTAGGTGGAGGTCTTTGGTGCATCTCTGACAACATTTGCACATTTCTCATACTCGATGGTAGGAGAAAAGTGGATTGGGATAGAGCATTGGGATTATAGGGTAAAAATACATTTGAAAAACATTTTAAGCAGCTCTTAAATTAACCAAGAACTCAGAAACAGTTGATGAAAATGCTTTCCAATCTCCACATGTGATTAAATAATCCTTAACAAGAAGTAGGTCCTTCGTTAGACACTCGACCTAGCTGCCTGAAGAAATCATTTCTGAAAAAACTTCAGAGCACCTGAATGAGCGAGCATGGCCTGTACGTGCAGATGGTTTTTACTTACGGCTATTACGAGTCTGGTGTCAGCCTTGACTATGCCACAGAACTGTCTGGGGAGGCACCAGCAACTCGTCAGAAAAAGAGCTGGGTGACTGGTCCACAGGCTCTTCCCTAAGAGATCATGGAATCTCGACACATCTCGCCGTCATCTCCTGGGCTTTGCACAGAGCCCGCGGTGTCTTCTAGCGGTCTGTGCGAGGGGAATTCCTCTCACCAAACTTCTGAGGGCTGCGATACTCACTGTTGCAGATCCTGCATGCAGAACACTTGCGCTAATAGTTCATAATACATTAAGATATACTTGAAAAACTATCACAGAGGTTAAGCAGAATTTGTGGCTGCCACAGACAGGCTGCTATTTCCCTGCAGAGGAAAAAAAAAGCAGAGGTGAGGTTGAGAGTTTAATCTCATACAAGCAGAGGTTATAGCAAGATGCTTATTAAAATAGAATATAATTAACCTGTTGCAACAATGCTGCTATCTGGGCTTATTGAAAAGCAAAACACTGTGCCACAAAACAACACAAACGTGAGAAAAACAGCCCCTGGCTTATCCGGGGAAGTGCAGCGCCCATCCTTGCTCACGCAGGGAAACTGGGTGCTGTAAGGATTTTACTTTTCTTCTGAGAGGTTGGTCCCAGAATTGTGCCTGCGTGGGGAACAGGAGAGGAGACAGCAATGAGCAATCTCACCTGCAAGCTGCTCCATCCCTTGCCTGGAGAGGAATAAGCAGGTAGTGCTAATTAGCTGCTAATGGGCAGACTCCTCCCAGAAGGATGAATTGCCAGGCCAGGGTGACACCTCTTGGCTTCCATTCCTCATGCAGCAGGAGGAAACCCCATTGTTTGGAGCCGCTGAAAAGGTAGCCAAAGAGGGGGGGCTTTTGCCACTGAAGGAGTTCTGAGATTTTGATGGGGACTCTCTGCCCTGCAGCTAATTGATTGTCACTTCCAGCCGCCTCCTTTCCTGCTCTCATTAGTTTGGCTTCCTCCTAGCCTTGCCTTGGCCTATTAATGCTTCTGCTTTTCAGGGTTTCTCTCCTTTGACTTTCTGTGGCTATTTCCCTCTTAAATAAACCTCTGCCCTTTCTCAGAAAAGGAAGTCGGAGAGGAGCACTTGACCAGAGCCTTGTCTTGCTCTTTCTCCTCTCACGTGCCGTGCTTTTTCCCCGGTACCAGCGTGACTCCAGATGTGCTGCGGTGGACATTTAGGAGTCCTGGTACGGGGAGCTACCAGGGACTGCTTGGTACGTTGCTTTTGATGTAATTTTCTGTAGGTACAAATGTTGCTTGTTCTTCTCAAGTGAGTATCCCTTAGCA
>JANHFX010009659.1:0-31215 GCA_027560015.1 Chloroceryle amazona | reverse complement strand
CTTGGTACGTTGCTTTTGATGTAATTTTCTGTAGGTACAAATGTTGCTTGTTCTTCTCAAGTGAGTATCCCTTAGCAAAGAAGGGGCAACAGAAGGTTATTTGCCTTTGCTTTTAAAGACCTGTCTCCTTTGTACCCTGTGATCGGGTTCTGATGCCACTTGGTCCTTAGACAATACCCTGATGAACATGAACAGCAATTGAAGCAACTGACAGTGTGCTAATGATTTGGTATTCTTATGGAGTGTAAAGCAGAGCAGTGCCTGTCCTTAGGCACTACCTACAGGTTCAGGGCATCAGCTCTCCAGCACAGCTTTCACACGCTGGCAAAGCTTTGTGAGAGTGTGGGAGAAGATTTCCCTTTTGAGATCCCAGAATCATGTGGGCAGTCGGTGTTTCCCAGGACTTACTTGAATGCAGCTTTTGCAAATGTTTTCTTTTGGAAGGTCCTTTCTGATCCCGTGGAAATAAGCATGGATCTTCTGTCTGGCTTCTTCTGGTACTGGTTGCTCAGATTACTTCTGAGTACATAAACCTGACATTTTACCTGAACTGGGGGTTGTAAGAAGTCTGAACCCAGTTGCTGTAATTTCATAATAGAGCTGTTTTCTATTCTGAAGTGTTTTGGCAAATACTATTTTAGTTTGAAACATAAATAAGCAAACATCATCAAGCAACTGATCTTCTGATATCAAAATTGTTATGTATAACAAGTCGAGGATTCTCTTGAATACAAGGGATTTTAACAGTGCCTAACTTGGTATTAAGATAAGTGTTTATATTTGAATGCAAGAAGAAGAGTTGCTCTTAAAGCTGGCAGTTTAATGTTTTTGCCTAATTGAATTTTTGTTTAATTCTTAGGAGGAAGAAGCGATGGCTTAGGTTAAATCAGAAATCGTGCAAGATGTTAGGCTGAAACCATTCTAAGATTTTATTTTCACATTTCTAATTAGCATTTTGAAAGTTATACATGCTTTTGATTCTAAATTAAGTAAAATAATGAATGCCAAGTTAAATTTCTTTCAAGCTTGGGCCTGCACCTGTTTAATCATTCAGTCAGAAGACATATATGGTTTCTATTACCTTTAAAATCACTGCTTAATTATTAATACTGCTAAAATGCTATTAGGACACAGCATATTGCTAGAAGCCCTTTCAAAAGGTATTATTTGATCTTTAAAAAATGGAGCAAGTAAAAAAAATGTTGGGATTGTGCTCTGCTCATTTCAGTCCAGTGTAGTGAAGCCTGATACTGCTTTCAGTACTGCTGCTCACCTCTGAACAAGTTTCTAACACTATGGTGATAATGTCCCACTATCTACAATTTCTAGTACAGTGCCAAGAACAAGGGAAGGACAGTAAGATGGTGATTTTAATTATCTGTATAAATTACACTGTTTGCTAGAGTCCTGTGATTGAAACTCATTATTCCAACTTTATTGTTCGGTTGTGAGTATAAACTACAACCCAATTACATTAGAAAGGATGGCTTGATAGATGCTCACAATCTGAGGCTTTCAGAAGAGGGGAAAAAAACCTGTCAAACAGTTCAAGATGATCTTGTTGGTTGTGCTTTTTCATCTCTAAACTAAAACGTGCCATTGGATAGAATATTTGGAGCAGGAAAAAAGAATTCTGTGTTCCGTAGGATATGATGTACTGGAACCTTCAAGCGATTAGACTGTCTCGTTTTTTCTGTCTGCATGGAATTGTGCTGTGTGTTTTCATACGAGTCTGGATATGACCTTCTTGAATGGACACAAATAACGAGTCATTTGGGATGTCTCCAAGCTTCAAGTTAGTTAGCATCAGGTCTTCCTGTGGCAGAGCAGCATGAAGCTCTGACCCATACCCTAGTATCTTATACCCAGTAGGACTGAGCAGCCCATTCTTAGATATATTTCATACGTGTGTTTCTTAAATGGGAGTGGTGCTGGCTTTGCCATCACCCTGTTCCATAAGCCAGTACTGAACAGATTCCCCTGGCGTGGCTCCAGGGGCACGTTTACATCTGTAGGGAGGTACCTGGGGTACGTGACTCTTCCAACACCGACAGCTCTCGTTCTGCAAAACAAAGCAATAAAATAGGCTGTTAATCCTAACAGTCTGTGGAAGCGTAGTCTCTTGTTTAATTGGAAAGCCTCTCCCTAATTTCAGTGGCTACGGAAATCATCTGTCTGTCCCTGTCACCCGGAGTCCCCTCTGGGTCGGGTAGTTTCCCTGTAAGGATGATGGGGCAGCTTTCTGCAGTGTGTAGTTTGGGAATGCTTGTGAGGTGAGGTTATACTGTAGGTACAAGATGGGATTTCACACGAGTCATTTCTCTGAAAGGAAGCAGCCTTGTACCAGTGCTGTTAGGGAGTGACTCGCACAGGCAGAATGAGTTCCTCCCCTCCTTGTTTCTCAGACCTATGTCTTTGCTGACACCAAACTTGTAGCTCATCGGTGTTTGTCATAAAGATTGGTGGAGAATCACAAAAAAAATCAGCGGATTCCTTCATTAAATCAATTTCTAATCTCTTACCGGAGACTAGTGCCAATCCTTGTTATGGGTCTAAAGGTATTTGAACTCCACATTTCCTTCTTTCTAGAGAAAACTGTTGATAGCATGCAGCAGCACTCGATGATCTGTTCATACGGGGCTCCTGAGGAAGCCAGGGCCTCATTAAGATGCGATGTCCACATTTTAACCTTGATCTCTTTCAACTCAGAATATTGATCAAAAGAAGTTGCACGAGGCTTGTAGCATTAGCCCGCCAACAATAATTAAAAACTTGTCCCTCTTCTGAATAACTTTGATATGCCAAGCGTGTGTTCTGCACATATTTTTTTCCTGTTGTTCTGGGTTTTTTCTTCCTTTTTGTGGCTTTTTCTTTAAAATGTGCACTTATCCTAAACTTACAGGCAGGTTTGCAAGTAAGACCTCCCTGATATTCTGAAGTCTCTGCCACTCACTGCTTATTTTAAGGAATTAAACTCTCCTATGTGGATTTGTTCATTTTAAGGTGGAGTTGGATATGTAGTTACCAGAAATGGTTCCTAGAAATGACAGAGGAATCCACAGCATCTAGCAACCATAAGCAGATCGCCGTTGCAATTGTACATCCAAGAAACCAGTGACAGAACTGCTGGTTTTAGTACAAGGCCTATTTATGGCATGGCAGGAATGACAACAATAATTGCAGCAAGGAAAAATAACAGAGCCTCTCATGGATAGGAGCCAGTTGTAGCACGAGCGATGGTGATACGTATGTGACGGTCCCTTTGTAAACTAAGCGCTGCTTTTCTGGTTGCTTTTGAAGGTTTTCCGGCTGCCGTTAAGGTAAGCGAGTAGCAAGGAAAAGGCTGTGGTGAACAAATGAGTCCTTTCCCCTGAAAACACTTGCATTCCTCAGCAGATTTGCTTAGCTCCATTGACAGCAGTCACATACAAACCTGGTTCGCAGTAGGGCTGCCAGATGCTTTAATAACCAAGTCTAGGAAAGCAATGAAGCGTACATTTTCCTCAAGCTTTCTGCAGTCCCTTTGTAGTGCATTGTACGCTCCAAAAGTTAAGCACGTGCTTGGCCACCTTGCCGGATCCGAGCGCTCGGTCTTAGTGTGTCTGTCCTGGTGTCCCAAAGCCTTTCCCAGCTGCCTGTCCCCGTGCAGTGTCCTCGGTGTTCAACCTGCAGAGTGCTGGCTCCGCTGTAGTTGGCAGTGCACAGCAGTCCTGGCTGGCTGGTAAACCTGAAGAACATCAGCTTTCAGCATACAGAGTATGGGTATTCGCTTATAGTTACCTTGGCTACCGTTTCAGTTCCTATTTTGCCCTGGCATAAGAACAGCTCGTCGTGCAATTTGGATTTGAAAATGGTGCATTGTTTCAAAACCCACTCGAGAGCGGTGTGTGTGGTTTCCAGGTTGGCGGTGTGTGTTAGCCATGCAGGATTAGCTGAGCAGCAGGTTTAGGTCTGTCCTGCGTATTTTGGTGAAAATAAGAAGTAGGAAACATCTGACATTTAGGCGAAGAAAAGAAAATATCACCTTCTTAAATCCTACCATCCACTGAGAAAAGGCAGAGCTGATCTTTCTACAAATAATTGGAAAACATTTTAATATTTATTTAATACGTATCTCTCGGAGTTTGTTCTCGTGCGCTGCCTTCCTGAGTTTTCTAGGGCTGAAAAATTGTAGATGCAGTGGAACTAGATGAGCGCGTGTTAGTATGTGCCTGACAGACCCTGTGGATGTTTGTAACCCAAGTGAGAACTTGGAAGTTGTCGCAACATGCACTAATTAATGTACTGTAAAGTCAGTTAGCTTCTCTATTGACTGCTCTCCGGGAGAGATGAGAGAAGGTAAAGAGAGGCTTATTTTTACTAGCTATTAGTTGTGCCCAGCAGCCTGCGCTACTGTACGCTGGTCCTGCCTCTGCCCACTGCAGCCTTGATTCTCCCCTTGCTTTTATATTCTAGCTGTGTCATTTTTATTAGTCTTTTGTGCATACTTCTTTTCAAAGTGCTAGAAAATAATTAAGTTGTTCCTAATTTCTTTGCTGCTGTGCAAGTCCTCCGTCTAATTATGAAGCTGCTCCATCTTAATCTCAATTCTAAAGGGGATTTTCTTTTTAACAGCAACCCAAGGAATATCTACATACAATCTCTATTGGAAGCTTTCACGTCATTCCATCACTTCATGAAGAATTTATTAATTTTATAAAGTATGCCTAAGCAATGCATCAGTAATTTATGAAGTTTCCATCATTTTTGTAGACTGAGGGCATGTGGGAAATATCATTTGTGCCACTGGAATGATGCTCAGAAAACAAAAAATGAATACATCTAACAGGCTGTGTTACAGCTGTTTCCTACTGTACCAGTTTTGGCTGGACTTCAAATATGGAAATCCTCTGAAAGTTATTTGTGCTTGTAAATGGAATCTCTGCCAAGAAAAAAAAAGAGAGGGAGAGAAAGAGGAAGAAAAAAGAAAAAGAGAGGAAAGAGAGTAGTGTTGTTTACATCTTATTGTAGGCTTCCCTTCATTTAAGGACAAAGTTTTGTGCACCGTTGAATCCATTAGTGACTAGAATGGGGGACAGCTTGGTACCCTTGCTGTTCTTTAGCCGGTATGACAGTAATGTCAATGACTCTGTTGCCTTTGCCTCTTCTCCCGAGTCACTGAAATCCAGACCAAATGTCCTGCACGACCAGGTGATGCTGTTAATGTGCCTTCCTGTGCTCCAGGGGGAGACCGGGGGGTTCCCATTTCCCAGCTGAGCTGTACAGGCCCTTCCTGGAGCTCAGGGAGCTGGGCTGGCAGGAAGTTATTTTGTGTGGATAAAGGAAGGACAAGTTCTGATCTCACTTGTATCTGGATGTCTCGGACTTGAGGTACACCATTTTTACCAGACCGGTAATTGATGACTTTGATATTGGAAATCAGGTTTGTATTTGTGCAAGTTTCAGCTCTATCTTAGTGAGGAAGGGAAGAAAAGCTACAAATGCCTTGGGGACAATTAAACGTTTCTCTTTAGTCAGCTACCTGGAATAAGTCTTTGAAGCAACTGATTTATAGATCTACTCATGCATTGGTTATTGATAAGGAATCAACTTGGGAAAAAAAAAAAAAGGATCATAAATTTGAGATCTCATGTATATGGTCCTTTTGCCTTGATGATTCTTTTACATGCTGTGGAAGACAATGTGGAATGAAATGGAAATGCCATAACAAGATTATTTCCTTGCAGATCTGAGTATTCTGAACTGAATTAGGGAACTGGCAGAGTGGAAACTATTAAACCTCATGCATTTTAATTTTAAAGGACCATTGCACTGCTATTGTCATTTAACTGTTTTAAACATACTCAAACCTAAAGAGTTAACTTTCAGTTGCTGATTATTAGGTGTTTACCACACAAAAGCTGTAAATTATGTGCAATAATTAGGAGGGTTATTGTTCTCCAACCAAAAATTTAGGCACTTTGATTTAATTTATGGACATTTCTTTGGCAACACTGTCAAACTCCTACCTGCTCTTTGTAGGCAAGTGATTAATATGCAACATTTACGATGGAGTTATTTTAAAATGCAATTTAAATGGTGTGTATAGCACGCTGCCACTAAAACTTTAGAACGTTCACTGGTAAAGCCTGGGCTTTGCTACTGGTGACTTTTGTTGCTGTAAGCAGTAAGAATACTATCAAATACCATTTCCCATTAAGCTGGTGTTAGAGCTTCCTTTCCTTTGCTTCACCTTGACTCAAAACCAGAAACATGGGAAGAAGATGATGTCACAGCAGGTTTGCATTTGAATGTGAGACTGAAAGAAAGTGTGCTGGAAAGCCATCTGGTGACAAGTGAACCAGTAATACCCGTTCTTAATGGCAGTGGCCACGCACTTCAGCTGGGTTATACAAAGAGAGGTTTTGAGATAACGGGGAGTTAGGTGAAACAGATTTGAAAGCAAGAGACATTTATTCTTCTAAATAAAGCCTGCAAAATCTCAATAATTTAGTTCAGAAATTGAAATAAAAAATCATGGTGAAAATAAAGCCTGTGATACAAAGGTGTCTAAGAAGCTTCTTTTATTTTCATCAAACTAAGATGCAATTCTAATGCCTATGTTTTCTGGCTGGGTGTGTGGAAATAGATGCCTTGAAAATGTCCAGCATCCATGGGAATATCCAGGTAGGAGCTGTTGCTGAGTTGACCAAAATATCCATTCAATATTCTTCACTATCTTTTCAGAAGATTGTGAAGTGCTAACAAGCATCCACTTGGTGCAGAAATCCCTAACTATATATTAAAAAGCTTCTTAAGAGAAAAAAATCTGTGGAGTGCTCAGAGATGATCTCGAGTTTATGGCTGAATGAATATCCTTGGCACCACTGATCTCCAGTTGCCTGAAGGGGGAAATGGGGAGCGCTGAAGAATTGGCAGTTGATGGAGTGAATACTTGTGATACAGACATACCCACTGTATTTGTGATATTGTTCATGAGCATTGAAAATAAGTCATATAAATTGTATTTTTAGAGCAGAAAGTGTGTTCAGGTCACGGGTTTTCTGCATCATGATTTGTTATGAATGTGATCGGGAGAGGTGGGTGTGTGGAATAATTTAGAGGTATTCATTCCCATATACTCTTGTTTTTTCCATTTTCTCGTTGTGTTTTCTTTCTTTCAAAGACAGACCAGAGTATATGACCAAGGAAAATGAAACTCAGTCACCTACCCACCACCTACAGGCATCCTTTGAGCTGTAATAATAGAGGCATTTTGCGTGGGGGCTGGCACTTCAGCGTAAGTCGCTGGTGTTTCATTATATTTGTACTTCCTAAGTTGTTGGTGCATACATTTTAGTTGTAGGTCCTTCCTCCGCTTAATAGGATACAAACTGGAATGTCAACATACTTTCACTTTTATTTGGTTGTTTTCTTTCTCCAACGCGCTTGATTCAACTTCAGGATTTTCTTTGCAAGTTTATTTCCATCTATTTTTTTTCAAAGATACGATAGCAGGGAGAAGAATGAAAGTGAACAGCAGACATCCTTAAGGTTTTTATAAGATTATGGAGAAATTTAATTTGATGTAGTTCTAAAAATATGTAAATCTATCCGGAAGAACAACAGAACTAAACCAACTCTGACAGAAAATAACACAAGGTATCCAGTATGAAGGTTAAAGGCTTAATGAAAGGATTAAACCACTCCTAGGAGTATTCTGTATGCACCTGCCCTATGATTTATGAGTTCTGCTCTTGAGAGATGCCCTCCAGGTTACCCTGCTAGAAGACAGTTTTGTGTCAAAGCCAAAGCTGTCACTTAGCTATCCATAGGATATATGTTCTCACATGCACAGGATCTATATTCTCATAAACATGAACACACACAATTATACATCCTATGTCCACAAGGACACCAGAAGAGGACCATTCACCCTTTCTGATAAAACCTGACAGCATTTCCAGGCAGCTTTTGACAGTTTGAATTTCAAACTGAGTTTCAATCCTGGCATTCCAGGATTTTTACACTTTCTAGGTGTCTCTAAGGTGACACCCAGTCAATCCAGGCTCCTGTTGGAGACCGTAGATCATCGTTCTGTGTTACACGTCACGTATCTGGTGTCGTCAGGGACTGTCCACTGGTGTTCTAATGAACTTTCTGAAGGGAGACTGCAGCTCTTCTTCTTCTGAATTCTCTACCTGGTATTTTTTAATGTAGGTCTTGCAGTAATGAACAGCTCCCTCCCTCTGCTGTTAACGTGATGTCATTTCTCAGGAGCTTTCCACAGCCAGAAACCCGAGTGGATGTTCCTTCTAAGGCTGAGCTAAAGAAACCCTCTCCATGTAGAAGTAATTTCCTATGCTCACTTTTTGGAGTTTAAAAAATAAACAGCATATGTCCAAGACCGTGTGGGAGGCAAAAGCTGCATACACTTAACAACTTGTGCGCTTCGCAAAGCATGGACTGGATAGCTCCAGAAACACAGGACTGATACTGATAGTAAGTGCCTGACAGAAATTTATAGGGAGGGAATAACCTTATTAAGTGTGTGGTTAATTAACAGTCTAATGGAATTATACTAAAATAGTTAATTCACATAAAGTGAACGTCATATTTTTTCTGAAAATATTTTTTTCCTCTATATTTTGCACATGGATTTATATCTGATGCAGTTCTCTTACCACTGCTCAAGGAACCACTCCTGTATTTACATTCCTGCTTAACTTTGAGCTCCCAGATAGCAAAACAAATGCTTTCATAAAACCGAGTGTATGTTCAAGTGCTCACTTCAGCCGTGCACAGAGCTGCGATTGTTTTGGTTTTTGTTTTTTTCCTTCCATCTTTGCTTTAATCACGTGAGTAAAACCATCTGAAGGGCCATTGGGTTGGTGGCAGTTTGGAAGACCACTTTCATTCACAGCCACCCAGACGTACTCCCTTTAGTACGTCCTGTGTTTGGTTTTCAGCCAGCGATTTTGTTAGCAGTCAAAAAAAAACCAACCAACCCACCTTTCCTGGGGTATCAGGCTTGCAAGGTTTGTTTATTTTTTTCAAAATTACTTTATTCCTAAACGTCAATCACAGCATGTCTTTGTAATCTTTTTAAACTGTTGGAGAGGCTCTGTGTGAGTGTAATGATAGGAGTGATTTCAGTGGTTACCCGATGTGATGAGGATGCTTTTAGCTCCTGTTTTGGGAGGGTCTCCGAGCTAGCGTCAGCAAGCCCACACAGAGGCTCTGTGCCATCTGCTGCTGGTAGAGGAGAAGATGGAGACTGGAGGCTGGATTAGGTGCTCAGTGAAGATTTGTCTGCTGGTGATCCTGTAATGTCAGACTGGACCTTCACGTAGCCGAGCAAAACCTTAAGAAATTTGCATGTTTTAGCGGCAGGAGTCGGGCAGACCAAAGGCGAAAATGATGAATCCCCCTTTGAACCAGCCACCCCCACCTCTGAGGGGCTTGTCCGGAGCATCTGACTCCTCTGCCACAGACCTTGCAGTAATCAGCTCCACCGGCGCCCTGCAAAACCTGACTTAATGACTTTCTGTAGCACATTCGCTTGGTCTACATTAATGAGGATTTTTTAGTTGTGTTCCTGCTATTTCTCTCTTCTTAAGACTACTTTCAGTGTTTTAGCATCATGTTCAAAAGGCTAGTCAGACTTCTGTGCTCGCAGCCTCATTAAAATTCTGTTCTGCACATCCTCTGACTCACACTTTATAATCTATCAGAACACCTGTTTTCTTTACAATGGCCACAAGGCAGCTCAAAACACTGTGGTATTTAGCATTTAATAATGAGCACAAGATATGTATTTTTTGACACTTAAAATTTCCCTTAGAAAAGTGTGCGGAAAAAATGCAGGTTTGAATGAATTATCCGAGTTCTCTTGTCTTCCCTCTCCCTCCTTCCCGTGTTTCACTCTCTGAATGTTGACAGAACTCAGTAATTCTGCAGCAGGAGGAGAGTTCCTGCATGGCATTAGGCAGCGGTCGTGGCTTGAACTGTGGCAGAATCCGCGTAGCAATCGCTTTACCCGCGCTGTTAGTGATTTTTAAATGTATTAGGGCAGGAAGTGATTGAGATTTGTATCTACACTTAAATAAGAGCCCTTCACAAGCAGTTCATTGTAACTCTACCCCTGTGAGGATGCTTAGAAGCTTAAGTATATTGTTAACTTCAGTCTCTTTATCATTCCATTACTTAAATCAATAGTAGGCATTGCAAACAATTTTTCTTTTAGTCGCAGGCTTTCAGAATTGTAGTATTTAACTTAATGTTGGCCATTTGATACAGAGGCAGTTTGCAGGCTCAGCGTGGGGTGAAAAATGGGATCTCGAAGGGCAAAAGCTTGTCAGTGTTATGTAAGCGAAGACTCATTTCCCAGTGGATATGAAATGCTGGATCTTTAGTGCCCTAATAGAGGACATACTGCAAGTTGATTATTGTAATCCTACGGCGTTATCTCATCAGTGAGTGGATTAAGGGAGTTCTTTCTGCTGAGGGGTCAGAATAAACATTTTCATTTACTCCCTGCTGTGTCACAGACAAATAGAGGTGTTATCTAAGAACATTTTACCGCACATGGTAAACAAAACTATTGTAATGGAGCAGTGACTCTTCCAGCTTTCCACTGTCATCTAGAATGGAATGCTTGCTGAAACTCAAGTCAGAAAGTTGTCCCTAAAACGGAAAAAGGAGTTAGTACCGTGCACGGAGAAGCTTGCATTCCTCTCTGACTAAATTAGCTCACCTTGTTTCAGGATAGTAAAGTTCCAAGTGCGGGATAGTGCATGTCATTTTTAGCAGGGTAGTGAGTTTACTCTCTGAGCTTGCCCAAGAATCGGGGATCCTGTAAAGGATTTTAAAGGCATAAGTTGAAAAGATGAGGAAATAAATGTGCAAGTGGAGGAGAAGTGTAACATAGGCAGATTTAACATTCTGTCTGTTGGAGAAGAAAATCTCCAGGGAATGATATGTTTAAAAAGGCATGGTGCTTTAGTTGCTTACCCCATATACTCTTGAAGGGAATCTTCATAAAATACCGTAAAGGAAGAGCCATTTTTCTTTTCCTGCTAAATGTTGTTCTTTTTGAAAGCCACTGCTCCCAGGATGCAGCCACCTTCTCTGAATGAAATGATTGCAGGGCACACTTTATTACAATTACCTTTTCTTTTTTGGTAAGCCAGCAGCCAAATCGTGTGTGGCAGCAGAGTACTGGGAGGATCAAGGGTGGCAGCAAATGGAGAAGGGGAACCCGTTTCACATTAAAGTAAAAGACCTGGAGGTGCCTAATGCAGAGGGTTCCCGAGTCCTGTAAAGCAGGTGTCAGCTCTCTGGTCTAAATCACTCCATGGTTACTGCAGGGATTTTATAGTTGGAAGAACCATTCTCTTAGGTGACTGTGGCGTTAGCTTCCAGTGATTCTTAGAATGGATTTCTTCCCTATATGGCATATACGTCTAAAAATTATTTATAAAAAATAAATGGGTAATATTCACGGACAATACACAGAGGAAAAAACATGGTAAAAATACAACAGGGCCGTGGAATGTTTCAGAGATTCCATAATCTGCAGAGTGTGTGCCCCTGTTTCTTCAAAGGCAGTGGAAAATAGGGGATAGATGTCGTGATACATACTGACCAAAGTATACAAAGGAAACTGAGCTCAGCTCTCCAGAAGAAGAAATCTTGCGCATAATTATCTTCTTTGGGGAATGTACAGGGTCGTGACCTTTCACTTCTAAGATGCAGGTGGTCCCCTGTCACCTTCTTGCCCTCCAGGCAGAGGTCTACACTAACCATCTCTTCCAGCAAGGCTGATTTAAGAGCCACCTGCCTGGTTTCTGTGCAGTTTCTCCCTCCTGCCCTCTGCCAGTTCCCGTAGTTGTGCAGGGGAAGCTGCGCAGGTGAATTTCCACCTTTCAGTTTAGAGGTGACACGCACTTCAGGGGGGTTGTGGGTTTTTTATTTGGGTTGGTTGGTTTGTTTTGAGGCTTTATTTGAGGTTAGAGCAGTTACTGTGTTTAAGTCAGATCCTGGGCTAATTCGTTTGCAGTTGTCTCCCCTTCTCCTGGCACTTCTATCAGCATAAATAGCTGAGTGTGCTGAGCGGGGGAGAGCTGGCAGGACGGGCAGGCAGGAGATGAGTGGGTGCGATTGGAGGAGGGCAGGATCTGTTTACACTGGGTTCACTACCAGCAAAAATTACAGCGTGAAACTGCACTCTCAGCAGACAATTTGATTACTGAGGCAGTGCTCCAAGCACATGATTTATCCATGTAGCTCAAACCAGATATGAATAGAGCCAGTGTGCTAATGCAAAAAAAAGTAAAAGTTTCAAATAGAGGTTGATCAGGTGTGTCAAAATAGAATAAAATAGAGGCAGAATTAAACAAAACTTGAGTGTTGTAGAAAGGAGTGAATAGAATAACCCATGAAATACTAGTTACATGACATACTAAAATCTGTCTGAATGTGGTTTGCCACATGACAGGTTTCATTATATCATTCATTTGACAAAAACAAAAGAAGTTTTCTCCAGAGCCTAAAAGCAGCAGTATTACCAAGGTCAGCATGTATCAGATTTGCTAGTGCAGCAGAGCGTAGCGTGACCGCTGGGGCTGCCGAAGCTCTCGGGACGTCGCACACAAGTTACCGGGTAAGTGCTGAAGCTCCAGCAACGACTGGCACAATAGTTTGCTGGGTAACTTCTGCATCTGATGTAGGAATCAAAACCGCACCTAAGCTGATCTAGCTGCCAGCTCTTGGTCTTCCCAGTTCCCATCAGAGCAATGCTTATGGAGCACTTGGGTTGGCATAAAGCAAACCTTGTCAAGATATCTCTGCGTGAGATTTATGCAGAGTGAAATAAAAGTGTGACATGGACACCTGATGCGTGAGTCTTCTGTATGAAGCATGACACTTGGCAACAGAGATAGTGCTGAGCTCTGCAGACCTGCCAATTCGCACTCATTTGGAGTGACTCAGTCATTTTTTCCTGTTGGTTGTGCGCAAATATCTAGCTAAATAGCTCCTGAAGTTAGAGGTAGATTTTTTTTTTTTTTTTATGGAATGAAACATTTTTCTAAAGTATTTTTTGACAAGTGCTTCTTTAGACATATGTTTTCCTTCTGTTCTTTAATCACACTGTTAGCCTTTCAAAACAAAATCGATATGAATTTTGAACATGAATAACTAAAAGAATACATTCTGCTTTTGTCTCCTTCTCTTAGAGAAGCAGAAGATGATTTGGATCTTCTGGCTTTGTTAGAGCTTACAGTTCCACTGGAGAACTGGGGGCCTAGCCTTAACTGCAGGTTAGCTCCTCGTTTTTATCACCCAAGTCTTTGTTACAGACAAAAAAGAAACCCAATCTTATGTAAAATTGAGGATTTACTGATAATATCATTGAAACATAACAGGATAACCGAAAATGACTGTTAGGCCAGATGTAGCTATTAGAGAAGAAGGAGGAAATGGAGAGGTGAGAAAGCTATCGAAGGAAAAAAAGCTCAATAAAACAAAAATAAAACCCAACAACCCACATGAAATAATACAAGTCTGAATAATAATACAGGTAAAATTGTTGCACACTCTACTGGCATCTACCCTTTCCTTTCTCACATTCTACTGCTACAGTTCCAGTGCCTCTGGCTCTCCAGGCTGCAGACCTCAGACTGGGAGGAGGCTTTTGGTGAGTCCTCCATGTGGCAGGAGGGGGATTGACTGAATTTACTGTATAGGCAGTGTCTCGTACGTGGTGTAGACTTATTTAGTGTGTTCTTTATTACCCTTGAAAACATTTTTGCCTGCCTTCCTGGTCTGTTTTTCTTCAGCTGACGCCTGGAGTGCTTATAGCGCTAGGGTTTCCCAGTGTTGCCCTCTGCCCCTCTCTTTGCAGTCCTGCCCGCGCTACGTGGCTTATGCTGGGGTCAGAAACACTAAATGCTGCCCAGACTAACCACTTATTACCATTTCTTTTATCATTATGGTTATTTAGAAAAATAACCTATCTGGTTATTTAGGAAAAAATTCAGGAAATGTAGGAAAAATAAAGCAGATTAGGCAATAGCCACTCAGTTACTAATAAAGTCATTGTTAGAGCTAAAAGCAAAGCTCTGGCAGGGGCAGGACAAGTCCAGACAGAGGCTGGCACGGCCAGAGGCCGGTGCTCTTGGTTAGCACAAAGCCAGGAGCAGGTACCAGCAGCGCCTCTTTTACTGGCATCCGGCAGCACGCTATTAAACAAGTCAGCAAGAGCTCTGCTGTCTGATTTTGATAGGATTGTCCATTGCTTCTGTCTTCCCTCCATGCATTTATTTAGAGTGATGATAGCATTGATGATAGGATGAGTAATAAGAATGTGATAACAGTATTTTTCACAGATTTTTGCAGAGATGGTAAGTGAATGAATATGCTTTCTTAAACTCAAATAATTTGTGGAAGAAGACTGCGGTTAATCCTTTGGGTGTAGTGAATGTAAAAACAGTAAAGGAAAAACAAGTTTGAAATAGGAAAAATGCCATGAAAGATTGTTATTGATCATCCGAGCGGCTCTTTCAGAATCTATCGCGTTGAAGTTACAAGAAGAAAATCAGTCACGTTACGAGAAATATTCTGTCAATATGGTTGTATTCGATAATCCTGGTGCTGCCACAACTCCCCTGCGCCGTGTGTAGCACCTATGTACAGAGCACCTATGGCCGGGTCTGCACAGCTGCTTTAGGGGCAGATCTGTCTCTTCCAGTTTGTTACCATGGGAATTTTCCTTTTAGGTTAGGGGTCTGGTGCAACCAGTCAAGCTTCCCTTTCTACTCCTCGCGATAGCAATTGCGGTGTAGGAGGAGGTAACAAATTCATATACACATAGAAACCACAAAGATGTGAGTTAGGAAGTGGAAACATCTAAACCTCAAGAGAGTTATCGGTGGGAGCAGGAGGATTTACACGGTTTACCATTTTTCTTTCTTCGTAATGCTACGGTGGCTGTGATTGTTCCTGTCTGGTGTTTTCATATCAAGAGGATTTCAGTGCTCGGGCATTTTATCCCGGTGATGGCGTGGCAGCGAGTTCCACGGGGTAGCAGTGCAGTACCGTCAGCTGTTCAACACCTAACTCACAGTTTACTAAGTGTCCCGGTTTCTTGGGCTGGCTAGATGTGTAAGCAGGAGTGACCACTTGCACTCCCCATCTCCTTTGCTGTCAGGTTTCCTGTTACTAAGAACTGAACCGTACTGTTGCCTGGGCACTCTGACAGCACATCCACGCGGGGTGTTGGACGAGACCTTCTCATACTGCTACCACCCTCCTCCTCCCCAGGAGTTCAGTCTCCCCCGGTAGATCAATGATTGATATCTAGCAAATATTACTGTGTATAAAAGGATAACCAAAGAACAAAAGAAGTGAAAATAAATAGGAAGACTGTGAAACTCAGACATACTTAAAGAGTCCATTTAATAAACTTCTGAAGTCCTTATGACAATATCTATTAACTAATGAATTGCATTGAAATTTTACCATTTTTATGCCCTGTACACCCCTGTCTATAAATATGATCTATAAGTATGTGATTTATATTCAGTTTCTCTTTCTATCTGGAACAGCTCCTACCCTTGGCCCTTCATTAAGCATCCACATGAGTGTGATAGGATAGAACAGTTTCACAGATCCACGGAGTTAAGCTATGTGAGAAATCGGCCTTAGAAACAAGTTGTAGCTGTAATGGGCACACAGAAATTTGTCTATTTTCCTGAGCACAGAACCTTTCTGCAGCAGATTTTCTTAGGACCGGCGGAGGGGAGCGTGCGGATAAAATGAGAATGTAGAAATTTGAACGGTTCCAAAGTACAATGAAATTGTGTGAAAGGCCAAAATCCATTTGATAAAAAATAACAGGTTCCATGTGCCAGGGCACATTAGGAGAGCACGCAAATGCAATTGCATTTTCAGGCTTTCCACTAAGGTGTAGAAAGATCTGCAGCTATGTGAATAGAAGGCTATTAAATACTTTTAATACCTACTAAGAATGTGTTCCTGTTATTCTTTTGACAGCTGTATAAAATCAGGCTTGTGACAAATTCTTCTTCTCCATTTTTTTTATTTAGATAAAGAGTTCAATAATTAAACTTTGCCAATGAAAGTCAAATTTCAGTTAGTGCAAGGGAGAGAAAATGCCGAAACAATCATTTATTACACAATAGAATGCCATTTCATTTTCATAGAAAGTGAGTTTTGTTATCTTAAAACTTAAGCTATTTCTCCAAACATTTAAATGACTAAATGTTCAATCATAACAGGAACACTTCTAAAAATTTGTTTTTATTTCAAGCGAAGGCTGGAATTTTTTTCTGGTGTTCTTTTTCTCCCTGTTGTTTCAGAACACCTTCCCTGCTAGGTAAGCGAAGCATTAAGAAATTGGCCTTTCTAGAGTTAATTGAGTATTTTGCAAGGAAATGGCAGAAATAGCCCCAAAAGTGGTGAACTCCTATGAGATCCCAGACAAGCCTTTTCCTAAGCATACAGATGATGGCTCACAAAACGAGTCTTATCAAAGATGCATTTTAATTAGTGGATTTTATTTTTTTACAGGCATATAGTGAGATTGATAAACCCTACACCACAATCCCTTAGATTTGTGCTGTGAGAATGGCATGAAAGCAGCTGAAATGAACATAATTAGATAGTGACTGTTAAATATTTTTGATATATCAATAAATTACCCTTAACAAGTTGTAAGAGTGATTGAAAACAGAACAGCACAAAGGTGCAGATTACCAGTGTTCTACACATCAATGATGTAGGTTTTCTTTGGAGTTACCTATTAAAAAATAAATAAATAGAGCTTGGTGCTTGAACTGCATGTTCTCTGAAAATAAATACATTCCTGCCATTCCAAGATTTCTCCGGTCTTCACAGAAGTAAAAGTAGCTTGAAGGAAAATCTGATTTGTACCTTGATCTTCCCTGGTGAAAATGTTTCTTCCAAACCACTTCAGGACAGCAGTTGCTACTGCTCCATTGATGATGCAGTCAGTAAATTTTAGCAATGACCGTATGATCAATTTTTTTCAGGGCTATAATGACTTTTCCAAGAAATAGCCACTTGTGTCCACCACTCATGGTGACTTCACTTGTCATTGAGGCGGCTGCAAACCCTAACTGAGCTCCAAGTCTATTGGCAAAACTTTCAGAAAAAAACATGCTAGCACTTTTAATATTATTTTATAATACTTCAGAATGCCCGGGGATTCCTGTCACTATTTCAAGCGATGCGATTGAACCAGAATCAGTTTCTGTGTTTTGTTGGCACGTTATCCTGGTTGGATGCAGAGCAGTGGATTATAGGTGTGCTCAGTATCGGCGGGTACTTCCCTGAGCACAGCAACTTGTTAAAGCCGAGTGGCTCTTAAACTCTGTTTTCCTAACAATTTAAACATTCCTCTAAGTACCTAAATTTCCTTGCCTATTTTGATTGTCATGGATACACCACAAATACTGTATTTGAGAGATGTTTGGCTCAAACCAGTCATATATTTTGCAGTTGAAATAAACAAGCGGTGGCTTTTTCACCCCTTCCCAACATCAGCAAAGCACGCCTAGATCGACGCGCGCAGAGCTCACAGATGTAAATTCAATTATTTGCAAGCCTTTTAGCTCAAGTTCATTGGCAGCTGAGGGTGCAACCGCCGTCTTCCCCAGCCAAGCAAGTCTTGAATTGAGAAATTAAGTAATGGGTTCTTTATCTTTAGCTGCAAAGGGAAGAACTCGGTGCTTTTTACAGCGAAGTTGCCTTTGGTGACTGCTGTCACTTCTGTCATGGATTTGGAAGGAGAATGATTCCTAAGGCAAAGCTGAGGAAGGTTTCCTATGCATAAGGAAGCACGTAATAGGAACCTGAAACTCTTGAGTTTGGTGTACCAAGAAAAAGAAATAAAAGTATGTAGTGTATCACGTCATAGACACGTCTTGATTGGTTCTTGCTTATCGGTGCAATCACAGAAAAGTAGCTCTCGTCCATCTCAGTGGAGTGCTTCTGTGCAAGGTTAATCAGAACGGCACTGATTTCCTTGGTATCCCTACCAGTGCCTATTACAGAAGCAAGTTTTAGGGTTACAAGTGGTAAAATACTTCAGTATGTTCTAGAAGATAACCCATAATGTTTGTGAAGGAAGGAACGGTAATTCAAGGTAGAGGGCGGAGGTATTGTTGTTGACATGAGTATGTTTGTGTCAGTATGTGAATAAATGTAACTGAAGTCAGAATTTGCCCCTGATGAAGAGCAGGGTGACTAATACTGTGATGCTTTAATTACAAAAGTTAGATCAAGTTATCAAACTCATGTGAAGTAGAAATTACCGTCTCAGGACAAATAGATGTTGAAGAATTTATTCTTTTGTTGATTATGTGAAGAATGAAAAGCATATCGTATTGGTAGAAAAGGTGCTAGTTATTGCAGAAATGCCTTTGGGACCAATGAACTGCCTAGCTTCAAGCTGAAATGAAGAAATTTCATTGAAAAAGGAAAAGGCAAAACTGTAGCTCCACTTGTTCTATATTATCTTGCCGGTGTCTCTCTTACTCTGATTTAGAACTTGCCTTTTATGATTGTTTTAATCATCTCGATCGGTATTATAATCACAAAATGTCAGCGTGAGAAGGCGATAATCTCGTGATTATTACGTTTCAATGTCACCTTTGTCAGTTCGTGCTTAACTACCATTTAAAAGCTGGCTATCGGTGCTGTGATTGGATACAGTTTGTGATCCGGGCCGGTGTTTACAGGTGAGCAGGTACAATAAACCAGCCCTTCGCTATTCCTGCTTGGAGCTCCCTTGCTCATCTGAAGTTATTCACCTGTGACACCTTAATGGTTTTTTTTTTTTCCTTTGAAACACGTTCTCGGATCTCAGTATTAATGTTCTGGTAGATAAATAGTTTTGTGTTATTAAGTGATACCGGTAACTCTTCCTGGCAGCTTGAAACCATTTTCTATGCATGATCAAAGGTAGATATTGTTCAAACTTCTGCCGTGTAAATTTATAAGTTAATTTTGAAGACATTGTTACATTTGAATTATTCTAACATTCCAAAACTTCTCCTGGAAATGACCAGTAGTGACATTCATCCGACGTTCTCAGTATCTGCTGAAGAGAAAAACTATTTCATCATTTATATTTTATTCCAGATACATTTGAAATAAGATAAATTTAGCAAGCTTGTTCAGAAATGTGAAGGATTATTCAACGCTGGTTCGCATTCTTAGTTTCAGCGCAATAAAGATAAACTCTTAAAAAGAGGAAGCATAAAAACGATGCGTGAAATGTGACATCTCTTTAACGTTGAGAGAAAACAATTCCCTCCATTGAGTGCTTTACACTAAATGCAAAATATTGACACAGCCCTATTATAGCAAACAATAGCCTGCTTTCAGACGGATAATTTTATAGAAGGGGTAGTATCATGTGATCTTATTAATATTTATGAAATATGATAACAGAAAAAAGGGAATTGGGATAGTGCTGCTATCTTTATAGACCCTATCCATTTCAGCTTCAAAATGGTTTTCATTTCACACATCAGACACTAATTAGCAAATATCTAATTAGTGTTAGAAGAGTAATCGCTCATGGGAGTTGTTGAGGCTTTGAGCTTTCATGCATGCAAAAATAGTGCCACTTTAGGTACATTTGTTAAGGTACAGTAACTTCAACTTTTATTTTTCTCTGAACTGCATGAATTAAAATAAAAAGCAAAATTAAGCTCCGATAATTGAGGGTGGGCAGATGACTGTATTCATGAACAGTGAGGCAAGATCCAGAAAACTTGAAATACAGCTATCTTGAAACTTCTGCCGGTGCTGGCGGCTTCGCTAGACAGAAGAGAATATACCATGAATTTGATCTGTTTTCACTTGCCAGGTGAAAAGCAATCTCTAATGTTCCTATTTACCAAATACATAACTACATATACCCGAAATCGGTTGAATTACGCACACGACAGCTAAGGATGGACTAATCAGAACGCTGCGGGAATTCTACCATTCTGAAGGTTTATGGTTCGAGTGCGTCATGTTGATACGGTTCTTGTTATGATAGTTAATTATTAAGTTATGTGGGGTTTATTCTGTGTTTTTCTTTTATGAGAGACATGAATTTGATCTAAACAGTCTACTTTGCTAGTCGTTTTGTCACGGAGCAGATAAATGCATTTTAGCTAGAAACATAGATAGTGCTCAGTGTATAGCATTGTGCTTCTGTCAGCGTCAAAACTGCAAATTACAAACCAGCTCTTTTTCATGCCCGGGTTTGGCAACGCTTCTAAATCCACTCAAAAGTAATAAAAGCAGGAGCCTAATTTTGAAAATAACCATCCTGGAGGAAACGTATGAAAATAATGTTAACGATAAAATACTCATAGACTGTTTAAATATGCAGCAAAATATTAAAAATGATGGAGCACCACAGAATTAGTTGGTTTTTATTGTATTGAATGAAACAACGCAACCCTTTTTGCTCAACTTTGTGAAAGTGAAATGGCTGTAGAGAATCTGGGTACCTTCTGATTCATATTCATAAACATTTTTCAATAACTGTTTACTATCAGTTTAATTTTAAGGATAATATGGGTTCAAAATGTAACTTTTAATGGAGAGAGGAAAAAAGGCAATTTGTCTGTGATCTCCACTAAATTGATTTCTTTTTCAGGGAAAATGGCTTGTAGTGAAGTTGCAAGTGTCCTCACCATTATGTTTTCTCCAAACGATGCCATATTTGCACAATATCAACTTGTCACACTATTCAGAAGCAGGTTCTTAAATATCTGAGAAATTGAGCAATCTATTTTGCGGAAGGAGCTGAATGGAAAGCAGATGTAAATAAATAGCTCAAAGGCTGATGTGCTTCATTTCTTTCTTCTTCTGTTGAGGCATCCAGATCTGCATGGGGTTTACACCTATATCCCATGGTAATGAATGAAGGGTCGGATAGGTCAAAACCACCTGCTGGGGAGTAGGAGAAGTGACTGTCAACTCCTCAGTTAAGTGTCAGCTTTTTAAAAACCTGACCCATTAGACTGCTGAGAAAAATATTTATTCCCCTTATTCAATCCCAGCGATTTATTTATTTATTTTTATTTTACATTGCTTTCTGTCCTGGCCTCTTTTCAAAACCACTGCATATTCCTAAATTGTGGATCACTGAGCATAGCTGAAATTTTGAAACATGTGAATGAAAATGGGGGGGGGCGGGGGGGGAAGAGTGCTTAGATTATAAAGACTGTGTGAGGACTTAATCAAAATGTTGGGAAAAATGGAAAATTTAGAAAGAGACCTCTGGGAAATGAAGCCTATTTAGGAGATGGTATTTCTCTGCATTCAATCCACAAAAATGGAAAAAATGAGTGTATTTTAGGGAAGCTTCCATGCTTGGCTTAACAGCATTGCTGGCAATGGACTGATTTGCACTGGTATGGTCCGCTGATGTTCCTTAGAACTAAAAGGGGCATATTGGCACATCTTTTTCACCAGCAAAATGCTGCCCAAACAGTTTGCATAAGGGCAGTTTTCCATATATTGTGACTTTTCTACTTTCAACTCCTGTTGACAGGAACGATACTGAGCTATTGCATGCAGCTTGTAACGGGTTGGTTGCAAAGTCTTTCTGTAGAAAAGGTTAGTTAGTGTCGTCATCTCCCTTTACAGATGGGAACATTGAGGAAGAGGGAGGCAAATGGCCTGGGGCAAATTTGAGAATACAACCTACTTTTCCAAACTCCAGTTACTTGTTCTCAGTACCTTATTATCTGTACTAGAAATAAGAGTTTCTGAACCTTACTAAAATTTTCAAGTGTATACTGCTGGGTTTAGGTAAACAATCTTGCTTGGCAGGTTTTTCCCTGTTTTGAAGGCTGCGGTTGGTCAGCAATTGCTACACAAGAGACAGAATGTACATAATGCATTTTAGCATTTTGAATATTTTGGTTGGTTGGGTTTGTGTGTGTGGTTTGTTGTTGGGGTTTTTTTTTGTTAATAAAAGTGTGTTTAATAGATATATGGAAAAACTCAACAGAGGAGGGTTTGGTTTTGTGTTGAATAATGGGTTTTTTCGGTGGGGCTGTGGATTTTATATTTGTGTTTGTTTAAACTTGGGGGGGGAGTCTTTTATTTGTCTGGAATTCCTCTTGCTTGTCAGAGCAGGGCGTATTTGTCAGGAGGAGAGTTCTGTCATCCTTTTGAAGAATGTGTGTCTTAAAACACTCAGAGGTGGAAGAAGAATCAGCTGATAGTGGGTATTCTATAGGACTCTGTCTGTCTTCTTTCGTCAAAGACTGAGCTAATCTCTCTGTCAACTTGAGCGTCCTAATTTATAACTCAACACCCTTAGGCTTTATTCCTGCTCCCCTTCCAAGTAATTGACATGTCAATGAAAATGCAAGAGCAACCCCCCCCCCAGCCCCCCATGGGTAATAGAGGTACCGAGACACTGTTGCTGTCTTCTCTTCAAAGGCTCTCTAGAAATGCCTTCTATTGATCCATCCCCGTATGCCAGCTTTTAGTTTGTGTCAATCCAGGAGCAAGGGAGGGGCGTTTTAATGTAAGGCCTTTTTTTTCCTGATCAACATGAGATGTGCTACCTATACAAAAGTTTATTGGCTTGTATTGATTTTTTATAGCGAATTAAAATAATTGGTCTTGTTGAATCATTATACTAGTCAAACCAAAAATAATAATGAAGAAAACCTTCCTTAGTAATCTTTTTCAGTATTAGTAGGAAGATTTCTGACTTAAGCAGATGGAATAAGTTAAGCAGATGGAATCAGGCTTGTAAACATCAGCTTATGGTTGTGCAGGTGTTTGACATCGGTCTCAAACATTTTATGGTATTTCCACACAGCCTAATTAGCAAGGTCAAAAATCAAAGATGTTTATATAAAGGAACAACAACCAGATCGTAAGTATGAATCATCAGCAGATTCTTGCTATCCCGTGATGATAGCATGTGGGATGCGATTTACCTGTGGGAAAACATCTCCACATTTTATTTCATTTTTCTCCTTCCTATTGTAAAGATACACTCTACAGAAAAGGTATTTTGTGCTTGATGTAGTGACGTGTTTTAAGTAGGCAAAACCGCTCTTTTGTGTTCTTTCTTACTGTACTGCCTATTTTTCAAGCTCATAGTCTCCTTCTGGTTTTGACTTTTCTCTGCTGTAAAAAGTGACTCTGTAAAAGCATTTCCATAAATTTCAAAACCTTTTCTAAGTCACAGAATCACAGAATAGTCATGGGTGGAAAGGACCTCCTAGCTCACAGAGTCCAACCATACCCATAACATAAAAAACACCTAAAAACCACCCAAACACCCTGACCAAACAGGACTTCACAACCACAAAATACCCCCCTGCGTGCCTGCCACTGGAGCACGTCCTGAAGCACCGGGTCTGCCCGGTTCTTAAATCCTCCAGGGATGGTGACTCAACCCCCTCCCTGGGCTGGCTGTTCCAGTGCCTCACCACTCTCTGTAAAGAATTTCTTCCTAATATCCAATCTAAACCTCCCCTGCTGCAACGTCAGACCATTTCCTCTGGTTCAGTCAGTAGTTACTACGTCAGTTTGGGGTGTGGCTTCACCAGGAAAATAAAAGGTCATTCTTTTAACTCAACTTTTCAATTTTGATTCTTGAGAAAGTTGCTTTTGAATTTTTCTACTTGATTTATGTTATAACTAAGGAAAAAAAAAAGTCTTAGAAATCTTTTGTCTTTCAGAATTATTTCACTTATCATTAATACTATTCAGGTTGTAGGCATTATGTCATCATATTATTTTTTAATCAAAAAATGGGATATATTCCCTATTAACATAAAACTGGAAAGTTCCAACTCAAAGGCTTCTCTAAAAAAACAGCTACAGCTGAGTCAGGGTCATGAAATAACAGGTGTCTACTTGGGAACAGGTGACAAACTTGATAAAGAATCTGGAGCACCTGAAAGTTGTTCCTGGGGGAAAGTTTCTTCAATTTTCAAAGCTGCAAATTTTGGGTCTGGATTCAATTTCACAAAACCCTTTGGCTCACCACAACACCTAGTTCATGACTAGAACGGGTAAATGTGATTTATACAAGCACATAAATCAGGAAGTGTAATTTTAAATACCTTTTCATGAATTAGATCGGTCTCATAATATTCCCATTAAATAAGTAAACATCCCTGATCCTCATTATTTAGAGCTCAGGTAGCATTAGCAAAGGCACTTTATATTTTAGCAACAGATTTTCAAGCTTGTCATTTGAATGTTAGGATCTTTTCTAAATCAGTAGTAAGTAGTTCCTGATCTCCCACGTAATGTAATCTCTTGATTTTCTGTTTCCTCGTCTGTAAAATGGAAACAATACTACCATATGCAAATTCTAAACAGAAATGCACAGTTTTTGCCACTTGTGAGATTGAAAAATCTAGCCAACTGTGTTGTGCTGTTTTTAGGAAGATTTCTCGCCGTGTTAATTTTTTTTCTGCAGTATAACCCACTGAAGTCGTGAAACCATCAAAATGGGTTCTCACGATGCTGATCGAATCCCAAAGATTCCCAAGATTGTAGGTAGCTGTGCTAGCAACAACAGCTTTAGTTAAACTAGAGTTATTTCTGTTGCTTTTCCAACCAATACAAAGCCAGAATTAAACTCTTTTGCAGAAATATATATATGGAGTAGCACAAAATACTCCACATACAAAGACTTTTCTTTGCAAAGCAAAATTTTAAAACCAAATCATCCTAGTCCATATGTAGCCATATGATAATTAGATTTGCAAGGATCTCTGTGAGGTTTAGGAGACCATTATTTCTCTCATATCAATGAATGCTTTTAACATACAGTCTCAAATAATGTTCTTTTATTGCAGACTGTAAAGTAAATGATAGTGCATCACTTTTATTATCCCTGGATGCATTTACTTTCTTGATCAGAAGTACAACCAGGTGGTACCATCTTTTCACAACATTTTTACTTCCCTTTGAATGAGAACGGCTCATTTGAAGTTTGCAAAAGTCATATCCGTATGGAATTTGTAGGATTTCCTGTTGTGATACAGCAAGGAGACTTGCTAGAAATTGCCTGTTTCAGGCTGATGATGCAAAACTAGACATCTGTTAAATTAACATCTATCTAACATTTTTGCCTTTCAGTCAAATGCATTCAAAAAATTTAAATCTTTTTTAGCTGTCAAAACAATCTGTCACAAGATATTTATTTTTTTTGTATAATGGGTTACTTAAGGAAAGCAGCATATGGTTGAGTGAGCCGCACCTATGCTGCAGCTTGCCCAGATCTGGACTACCTATCAACTACTGGAAGATGTACATACTTAAATAATTAATTGCATTTGAAAATTTAAATACATAGAATGGAACTCTAGACTTTTTAACTTATCGCATCCCTTTCTAATTTGCGTTTCAAACAAAAACCCAAATACTAAGGCTAATGTTGGTAAAAAAAAAAATGCAGAAAAAATCGCCCTGCCAATTTGTCTTAAAATAGTCCATAGGGTGAGAAGTACTTCCCTGGGATAAATCACTGTGTGAACAAGCCTGCAGGCACCTACAAGTTTGTTTCTCTGCTTAATTGAGGGTGCTCATCACTTCTCACACAGAGGATATAATAACAACACATTATCAATAATAATCCTAATAATGACCAAAGCAGAAAAGCCTTCAATGCGATAGGCAGCTGCACTGTGCTGGATTCTCCTTCCATCAAAATGTGGCTCGTGTCTCTGGCTGACATTCTCAGTAGGCTGTTGTGTGCCCCTTTCAATCATGTAGCAGTCTGCCCTGGCCTGTCCTGCAAGAGTACTACTGTGATTTTCCCAGATTAAATTCAGAGTGAAATCCTGGCCTCATTAGAGTCAATGGGCCTGCTACCTCTAAGTCGGTGAAACCTAAATTGACTGCTTGCTTCGCTGTCTTTTCTAATAGACAAGACACACTAGAAGTCCAGTGTTTAAATTATTTCTTTCGGATGAATTTATTTGTATAAATTTCTTCTACTTTTAGGTTTTGATTTATGTATGCTTGAAAATGGGGGTTTGTTTTGCTTTGCTTGTTAGTCCCACAGCACATCAGAAGCATGTGCGAATAGGAGATACTTTTGCTCTGGGAATAGTCCGTAGCTTTGTAGACGGGTGAGATTGGAAATACTGAGGATGTGACACACTTCACCTCTGGGGAGACAAGAAATGTGTCACCCACACCGCTACAGCCCTTCAGGGAGCATCTTGTGTTGCTCATTCACGCTGCAGTTTTGGATTTAGTTTCAAAGCAGGAAGAGCATCGTATAAAAATATAGCACCGAGTCACTGTATTTCATTAGTTATTAATAGTTAACTTTTAAGTGCCCCGGAAGGAATCTCTGTGGGCTTCCATGTCAGTTTGATATTTTCAGAGACAGCATTTGATCATTGAGAACATACGGGGACAGAGACCATGGAAATCATTCACTTAAATGTCACTTTTATCTTAGATTTGTCATCTAATTTTAATACTCCGAATGCCATGAATATGTTTAATTGTAGTTTGCTTTACAGTTGTAAGTTGTATTTCTTACCACCGACTGCAGCCAAAATACATGAATGTTAATTACAGTTTGGGGTGTTTTTTAAAGCTAGTTATTTTATTTTTGCTTTGAGAAATATGCTGCGTGTCTAACAGGCTGCAGCAACTTGTTTAGGGGCTTGGGGAGAGTTTAGAAACAAGTTTATTCTCGTATAGATTTAATTACAGTGAGATAAATGGTGCTAGGACCCGATGAAGGAGTAAAGAAACTTTTACGATCACACTAAACTAGCGTAGATGGCTAGAGTGATGTTGACTTCGGGGGAGCATACAGCACTTTAGGATTTTGGTACACAGGAATAGAAAAAAAAAAAAGAACCACCCCAGCCCTGAGCATCACCAGGCAGCAGCAACCCCCATTCCCTGCACCCATTCATAGATGCAGTCGTTTCTGCCTCCCTCCTCTCCCCACGGTCGGTGGGCAGGATGCGGGCAGGTCCGGTCTGGAGCAGGTTGCGTGCGGGTCTGTGCGTGCACGCCCACGTGCCAGCTCCGGGAGAACAGGCAATGCTTGAGTTGTGTCAAAAGTCTTCTGTCAGGAGGGACGAGAACTTCGATACCTGTTCCGTACTCATCTTACGGTTTTCGTGAAACTTTCGGGAATTTCGGACCTTGGAGGTGGACACAAATTTTGAGTGTATCTTGCTGACCGAGTAATTCAAGGGAGGACTGACAGAGAAGCATGTTTTCTCAGAGAGCCAGAGTAAAAATGCAGCAGTGTTGATGTTTGATTTCTAAAGCCCTTGGTCTTCGTTACAGAAACTAGAATTTCCTTCTTCCTCTTTATTATGGCTGGTGTGTCTGTTAGCCATGTAACAGTTGGAATGTATGATAATTTCAACGTGTGGATATGTTTAGGTGCGATAGACTGTGACAAGCTGAAGCGTGAGCTTTGCCTTTTCCGGGCAGAGGTAGACTGGCTGTAATCTTGAGGAAGGGTGGCAATAATCGTTCCAGCCTCAGGGCTATACTGGGAGTCTGCTGGAGGATCAAGAAGCATAGGCATTAACAGGGTTTTTTCTACACCGCTTGATAAAATGAAACCTGTGCTTTTGTTTGATATGCTAATAGCAGCCTCTTTTTGTTAGGGCAATCCTTATGTTGAGGCTTCATTCTGATCAGACGTGGCCATAAGCTAATCAATGGGAAGTTGCTCCTAATATCCCATGGAGCACGCGCTGCCAGTCAGCCCCGTAAGAGCGCACGGTCACGGTCTCCAGCTAACCCGTGCTGAGCCATACGCACGCCTGCCCTCTGCTTCTGCTGTCATCCTGCTTTTCTTCCCCTGATAAGCCTTAGCCTGTAGCTCCCTCTTCGCATTCCTCCCACCTCTGCAGAAGGTGCTACTGGCCAAAGGCGGCTGGCAAAGGCTTTTCTGAAGACTCCTCTGGGAAATGGATGGTGTGAGGGTTTTTGCCAACTTGAAACTGAGAACACATCATTCCTGACTGCAGCTGAACACTCACTGTTACCTACAGCTAGAATGACCCGTGTGCTGAGCAGCGAGCTGCACCTAAGAGGTATTTATATTTTCGCGGGCTGGCTGCCCATAAGCACCGGGACGGACCGGATAGGATGTGTTGTCCTTTAGCCACTGGCAGGGCAATCAATGGAAATTTTATTTTTTTTGTGACTACAAAATTGTGCTGGCCCTGTTAGGAAATGCTATTTCAGCTGGGTAAAAGCCATGCAAACAGTAAAGCCCGAGAACCTCCCGTGTTTGGGAGTGTGGGCTATGTACCTCCCAGCACAGGAACAAAACCTCTGAAGAGTATGAAAATTACTTTAAAGTGCGTTTTCCTCAAAGTGGGTTCTTGGCTTTCCCTTTGTCTATCTCTCTTTTTTTTTTTTCTTAAATGAATATTGTTCTGAAGAAGCAGATTCTAGGAGCATTGTGCCAGGAACAAAAGGATTTTTTCAAAGACTTGTTGCTCAATATTGTTTAGAGGATTTTTTTTTTCCCCAGAGCATTCTAAAGTCTTCTCAATTATTCACATCCCCAACATATTCATATTTGCTGGAATAAAACCTCGAGAAGGACGGTACCAGGTACAGCAGTTCCCAATCTGGTTTGGGTGAAACATCCCCTGAGAAAACCAGCAATGACATTTCTTTCCCCCTATCTCTCTCAGTGTCCTCCCATTTTCAGGAGGACTCTGCTACTTCCTCACTTCTTCCTCTCTCTGAGCATCACTGCAGCTGCTGCCGTTGCTGTCCGTGCTGGGACTCCTGCTGTTCTCCTTGACCTCACCAGCCCTGCTGCCGCCCGACAGCAGAGCTAGCAAGTCACGATGCTAGGTCTAAATGATCCGAGCTGACTAAGTGGAGCTTTTTAAGGCATATTTTCCTTCTAGCATTTCCTTTTCTAGGGGACAATGACTTGCAAGGGGCCGTGTCAGGTACCCCTAATGTCACACAAACATCGTGCCTTGGCAGGTGAGGAGCGACTGCACTGGTGCTTGTGGCATCCATAATAAGTATGATGATAATCATATTTGGGAATACATTAATGTTTTCTTACATATGTATTAGGTTAACTCTTAGCTAAATAATCGTAATTAGCAACGTAAAAATGTTGTGTAAACATTAGCTATTAAACCCTTAAATGGGTCCTGTGAGGTATCGTTATTGCCATTGTATAAACAGAAAAAAAATTGACCACATCCAAGAGAATTGTCTTTCCCATGTTCCAGCAGTGAATCACAAACTGAGGTGTGATTTGATCTCCACAGCTATTTCAGTCCTGGATTTTGCATGCTTTAACAAACTGACTCCCAGGAGTTCAATGTAACTTGTCTGAACAACAAAAATATTACTGTTTACATTCTATTTTCTAGTCATCACACAAGAAATAAGTTGTCAGTACTAGCCCCGTGGTATTTTTTAGGGGTCCCTATTGCAAATATATATATTTTTATTTTTATTTTGTCTTTGGGATGACTTCTATAACCGTATTAGTAGTCGTAACCTTAGGTGCCGGTTTCTACTTTGAAATAAAATTACTGAAGCAAGATATTACCTGAAAAATGAAAAGCTATGTTAGAATGCTGTTGAAAGTTAACCCAAATGGCACAGAAATGTCAGACGTAGTTGATTATAATCATGCTTCTGTGTAGAATGTTATTTTTTTTGGTATATTGCTCTGGTCTGTTTATAACCATTAAGGAGGGAATTATGCATAGTTATGTGTCTAGATTCCGAGGAAGTTATTTTGGCCTGGACAGTATAATTTTTATTTGCTGTTTGGCTGCAGGACAGCATATGGAGTCATTATCCACTTAATAAACCAAATAGATGCAGGCTCCCTTTCCCCTCGGTGAGCGTGGTACGGGAGTAGGTAGCATCTGTCACCTGTGCAGACAGACTGAGAGGTGGAAGTTCAGGTGGGGCTCCCATTTCTGCCTTTTCCAAGAAGGGTTGCTTGTTTATTGTTTGGTGGTTGGGGTTTTTTTGTGGTTTTTTTTTTTTTAAATTTTACTACCTAGAAGAATTATCCTTTCCTAGGAATGCGTAGGTGATGCAATGGCAATGTCTGTTTGCACGGGAAAAGAGGGCACGCTCCTGGCCCGTAGGGCCCATATGCGTGAGGGTCATCGGCGTCCAGTGGGTGGTTTGTAGCACGTTTGGAATCTGGGGGATATGCAGAGGTAAGGGAACCGGCTGAGCTAAGATTCCAAATAAGTGCTTTGCTTGAAGTCTGAAACAGTCAAATATTGAGTGAGGTCTTTGTAGCCAGAGCAAAAACATTTCCATGTTTGCATATTGTTCTTTGGAATGTGTAGTGATTCGGCGTGTCCCTGTCTCCCTCTGTTGTTCAGTTTCCTACTTCTCTTTCGTGTGCTTTTCAATGCAGGGGTTTTGGTTTTGGTGTTGGTCTTGCTGAATTGTAATAGAGTGGCTAACAGGGCAACTAAATTTTAATAAGGTTTTATTTGATTGTAACCTAATTGAAATCTTTCAGTCCTGATCGGACTCCTGTAACACGTAATTATTTTCATTCAGCAGTGGTGTAGTTAAAAATTCACTGTAATCCTGTGTTTAAAATTGTTAATCTAAATCAAAAGCTATACATTTTAATTGTTCGCATTACTAGCAGCGATCAGTTGTGCTAATCTGGGGGTTTATGCATGAGCAGAGCTCACCCCCAGTACCTGGCTCTCTAAGAAAATAAAAGATCCGTTTCTTCGGGCACCCAGAGCATCAGCCTTGTCACGCTGATGACTGCGGCGAGACAGAACCGCCATTAATGTTGGCCCTTTGGCTTTTCTCTTTTTGATCGCTGAGTCCCGCCGAGCTCTTCAGGCATTCACTGCACATCACAGCCGGGACGGGCAGCCGAAGGATCTCTCTGCTCTCTTCTTTCTGGAGCTCTTCCTCTGGCCAGACGTTGTCAGTTCGGGTTCATATCAAATACTGTTCTTCTCTCCCCTGACCTTTCCTCCGAAGGGCTGCCCTGGCAGGTGCGCACAATTACGCTCTCCTTCGGCTCCAGCCTCCCGCCTCTGCTGCTGCCCAAGCGGTACTGGAGTTGCTCGCTGGTGCCAGGCAAGTTCTGGGGCTTTTTTTCGTGCCACCTTCCAGTGGCACGAGACGTTCATCGTCTCTTGGGGCAGCGCTCTGTGACGTCTGCCC
>JANHFX010009657.1:0-85777 GCA_027560015.1 Chloroceryle amazona | reverse complement strand
ATGGCTGGTCTTGGCTTTGAAGACTGAAGCAAAGGCAGCATTCAGTAACTCTGCCTTCTCTGCATCCTCTGTCACCACGGCTCCCACATCATTCAGCAGTGGGCCCACATTTTCCCTAGTCTTCCTTTTACCATTGATGGTTTTGAAAAAGCCCTTCTTGTTCTCCTTTACTTCTTTTGCCAGAGCTTATTCCAACAGGGTCTTGGCCTTCCCTGTTGCATCTCTGCCTATCCTGACAGTGTTCCTATAATTCTCCCAAGAGACCAATCCCTTTTTCCACATGCTGTGAACTTCTTTCTTCCCCAGGAGTTTTTTCAGCAGCTCCTTGCTCATCCATGCTGGTCTCCTGCATCCTTGATTTTTCACCCAGAGGAATGTACCTGCCTTGAGCTTGGAGGAAGTGATCTTTGAATATCAGACCATTCTCTTGGGACCCCTTAGCTTCTAGAGTCTTAGCCCAATGGATTCCTCCAAGTAGGTCTTTGAAGAGCACAAAGTTAACCCTCCTGAATTCCAGGGCTGCAATCTTACTTACTGCCTTGCTTCTTCCTTGTATGATTGTAGTAGGGTGTTGAAGATCCGTGTATTCAATCACCACACAAAATTATCATTAATTGTCATGGCTTGTTTATTGGTTGTGTTCCATACGACTATTATTCCTAAGAAGCAAGCAAAGCAGTGTTACTTACCCTAAGACACAGACCAGGCAGATATATGGTCCCCAGGGGCAGGGGAGCTGGTCGGCTTGCATGTTTAGCAGGTGTCCCCATGGAGACAACACTATCTCAATGGCAGGATATGTGCAGCTCAGCTCATCCGTTGCTGAGTCCATCTTTTTTAGAGCCCCCAAGTCCTGGCACGCATGGCCAGTACATGCCAGGAGGAAGCAGATGAAGGAGGCAACCCCGCCCAGCAGTTCTGATCTCTGATCTTTCTGCAGTTGTGCACACCCCACTACGGGGGTCATGCGCCCCCCTTGCCCAGCAGGCCTTCCTCATCTTCAGCTGCTTCACCCTTGGCTATGAACTCTACCATCCTGTTCGAGGACAGTGTGGTCTTGTCAACTCTCCTCTGATACGAAGAGCTAGTCCCTTGGATAGAGGAACAGAAACTCCCTTGGCAGCTCTCACAGCTCTCCTCTGATAAGAACAGCAACTTTCCTTGGCAGCTCTGTACCCATCCTGTGAGTTCCCGTAGCAGGCCTGCATGAATCACCCTGGTGGCGACCACTGATCAAAGTATTATCAAACCACTCTTACAATGATACTAAACTCTACCATGTCATGATACCTACTACCAAGTCTGCCCCAAACCTTCACATCCCCTACCAGACCTTCTTTGTTTGTTAATACAAGGTCCACCAGTATTCCCTTCCTCGTTGGCACTTCTGTAAATAAAAAAGAAAAAACAACCAAAAAACAACCTAACCAAAAAGCCTCACAGCTAACCAGGAGGAAGAGAATGTTCCCTCTGTAATTAAAAAGTAGAAAGCAAGGAGAATTCTCCAGTGATAAATTTTAACTCAATATTTTTTTTTCCAATAGCATATGATAGAGAAATAGCATTTATGGATATGTTAATATGTTTAAAGGAAGATTTACTAATAATCTAGGAAATAGGTGGGCACGTCAAGACACATATTTTTAATTGATTTGTAAATCTATCCATTTACTCACAAGATTTTAGAGTACATACAGGGTTGTCCCAACATTAATTTATTCTACTAACTATAAGACAATCTTACTTATTTATTTAACAGAAATTCAGTCATTTACACACACTATTCAGAGAGGCATGTGAGGCATCTTAGCATAATGAGAGCCAGAGGTCTAATGGTTTTATACCCATACCTGTGAACATCTAGATTATGTTTTTTATATGGCTGAAATTGTTAATATCCTATAGTTGCTATTCACATTAATACAAATATAAGCTAAATCATCATGCCCTTATTTAATGATTTTTAATATTATACTTTTGTCCTTGAACTGGAAAATATCTCACCATTTTCCAGTATTAAAATACATTTTGTATGCATTTAAATTACTTATTAAAGCATTCTTCTTGTGACTGTACTCCCCCCAAATTATTTCCTTGCCCAGACCAAATTATACAACAATATTTATAATTAACCATAAAAAGTAGGGCAATAAACTTTCTATTAATATCGCAAATAATTTCTATTTTTAGATCCACTGAAAAATGTAAATTACTTAAAAGTAATTTCCTGTAGCATATTGTAAGAAATTTACCAAAGCAAAGCCATTGTAACAAAACAGCAAATGCAACTCTCGGTTTACAAGTAGGGGATATGAATTTTAGCTCCATTTTGTCACCCAGGAGCCTGCAAAAGATTTCTGCATCTCATCATAGTGCATTCTAAATTTCAACCACTGATCTTTCAAAAACACAGGCTGAAAACAGATGTGAAAACAGAGGAAACACAGAAATTAAGTATAATAAAAACATCAGATCTTTACCAGAAGAGGGAAGGTAATTCAAAAGATACTAGGCCAAAATTCTGTCTTTCTTAATCATGCATCCCCAGGGTAAAAGAAACAGGATGAAAGAAAAGCACCAAGATTTGCAAAACTCAGTCATAACGTTTAACACCCCCAGCCTGTGATTCAAATGTATCACAATGCATCAGCAGAGTCAGCCTACCTTGCACAAGTCTCTTACCACCTCACAAGTGCTCCCAAGTAGCTCCCACCTCCTTCTCTAGAGCCCGTCCTTCCCCAGTGAACCTGCCCAGACGAGCCGGGCACACCCGGCAGGGCAGCTGTGGCCGTTCTCCTCCTTCTCCTTCTTCCTCTAACTCTCCTCCGCATGGCCCCGCCTGTCTCCACTTGCTCCCTCAGCTCCCCAGGTTCCTCACCTCCGACTCCAGCCTAGGAGCACAACAGGCCCGAAGGCTCCCCTCTTTGTCACCTGCACCCGATGCTTCTCGCCCTGCCTGTGGGGGAGAGGCCCACGCAGGGCCCCTCACGTTCAGGATTACCGCTCCTCAGAGCCCGCAGCGGACACTGCTGTCGGACTGGCGCTGGGCCGGGCTGAGGGAAGGCCCCTGCACTCGCTAGATCTTACACTAGGCAGTTAAATCGGATAGAAATTAGCTTTCATTTCTCCATGCTGCCGGCCTGACAAGAAAACCACGAGGTTATGTTAAGGCCGGGCCTTGACACCCTCTATTGTAAGTACCTGATGGGCTCGTTCGAAAAAAGTTGAGGGGTAGTGGAGCCCCTTCCTTCCCTTCGAACAGCAGGAGGGCTCGGGCCGCTGCCTGGGAGAGGTCTGTGAAAAACCGAG
The DNA here is from genome assembly GCA_027560015.1 of Chloroceryle amazona. Classification (NCBI taxonomy): domain Eukaryota; kingdom Metazoa; phylum Chordata; class Aves; order Coraciiformes; family Cerylidae; genus Chloroceryle; species Chloroceryle amazona. Next base: position 82,468 of record JANHFX010009657.1, on the reverse strand, counting down.
GGAGCTGCCGGGGCTCTGCTGGGATCGGGCCAGGGCAACAGACGGTAGGCTGAGGCTGAGGCGGCGGCGGCCGAGCACGGAACGCTGAACACAAACCCTCTCTGTTTGAGAGCTGTTAATCTAGGTTTCTTTAGGGCATATTTGGGGGAACTCCACCCAAATCCCTAAAATTGAGTATCTTCTCTCTCTTTGACTCAGCAGTTTTGCCTTGGAGAATACATAACAAAATTGTACTAAAAATAAATAGTGTACTAAAAATGAATAGTATACTAAATATAGTAACAATAAACACTTATGGTATATGTGGCTTCATTGGGGAGAGGGGAGTAGGAGTATTATAAGGTTTAATTTTGTTCTAGTCAGAATGAGAAGATTAAGAACATCTATTTCAGATAGAGCTGTCTAGTAACATTGCTATTAGCCTATGATAACAGAATTGTTTGGGTTGGAAAAGAGCTTAAGGTCCGAGTCCAACTATTAACCGACCACTGGCAAGCCCACCACTAACTCATGTGCCTTAGTTGCTTTCACTCGCTGTTGAACTAGTGTGCAGCCTTCAAGGGGATAGATTTTAAAATGTTGTCTTTTTGTATGTTGGAATTTATATGCCTCTGTGATTTTCTGAGGTAAGTATATGCTTATGAAACAGTTAAATCTAATTTCATGATAAATAGTGTACTTAATGCTATTTCTTTCTTAATTCCTATGTAGACCTTAGAAAATATAATACGAAATAATTGGATATTTGACAAGTGTCATTTGGTTGTGCTTAATTTCTTTTTTTGTATGCTTTTGCTAACTACTTGAAGCACCAAAATGTATGTTGTTTGATAACAAAGCAAGAAGCCTACATTTTTCAAAAGATCATAGGCAACCTGTGGAGCTTCGAAATTATGTTTTTACAGTAAATGCAAATATTACCTAAATAAATCTGCTTCTGCATTTGTGACAATTAAGAGAAAAGCTACATTTCAAATAAATTATTCATGACAAGTGATTCAGTCAAACTGATGTTCACTTAACCTTGAGCTGCTTTTATTGTGATCTAGAGAAATCATTCCTATGCCATCTACAAACACATTGGGACTTAGAAGTGTCACTATTTCTGCTTCATCTCTGAATTCTTCTCTGACAATTCCATGTAAAGAAAAACTGTAGCAGATAAACAGGAGCAAATTTTCACTCATTTTGTGAAAACAACACAATTTACACATTAGTAAGAGAACCACAGTCTTTGTACTAGTTATGATTTTTTCTTTTTGAAGCTAGTAAAAATAATAATTTATAGTCTCATGTACGATGCCCTGAAAATAGTTAAATTGTATTATTACACTAATTCATTAAAATGTCTATATTTTATCTTCACTTTGACCCTCTACCCACACTTTAATTATGAGACAAGCCCTGTATGAGTTACGTAATATATCACATAGGCAAGATATCTTACATTTAAAACAGCTTAATGCAGCTCTTGATTTTACTTTATAAACCAGAGCAAGTACGTATGATGTTGATATATTGTTGCTTTATTTTATGGTCAGGTAATATTAACTTTAGTTTCTTTTATTTACATTACTGTTACTAGTACGATATCTGCATTTTTAAAGAGATTTCAATAGTCAGCTCTTTTTTTTTACAATATGATATTTAAAAGAACTTTGTTTAGAATTGCACGTATCAGTAAAGCATTTTATGTGTGTTGATTTTCATGTCTACAGTTTGTATAATGCCTGAGCTGTACCTTGAATGAATACTTGAGTTGTATCCAAATTGAATGAATAACACCCCTCCCCCCTCCCCCGCAATGTTGATGCTGTCACCCACTTAAAACTTATGATGGAATTGGTGATGCCAAAATTTCTGCTTTGGAATTCTGTCCTGCCCTTTTGAATATCTGAATAAAGGATGTATCTTTGAAGATCTGATGAATTTTCAGAAACTAGTTGCTAGGTAAGTGACAGGATGACTCATACCATCATAAATGATTTCTATAGGATATGTAAATATTTTAGTATCTATTTATATGCAGATAACATTGTTCACTACAGAGATCCTTTTTTAGTGTTAAGGAACACTTCATCTATCTTTCTAATATAATTTTGTTAGTTTAGAAAGGTCTATCAAACACATACCAAACAAATAGCTAAGTACAGAATGCACAGTTTAGGATAGTAGAATTTCCCTACTGTACTGGAAAGATTTTATGTTCTTTTGGTGTCTCAGCACTAATACATATATCTGCATATATAGATGAGAAAGAGGCTGATTTTTAATATTTTCCTTTAAACTTCTCTTTACTAGTAGTCTTCTGTTATTCTGTAGAATTTACTTTTTATCTGATCAGTGAAATTTCTGATGACAACCTCTACCTGAAGGAGAACCTTCTTATTTTACTTGACTGACAATCAAGTTGAAGTTCTGGGTTGTGTCATTTACAAGAAAATGTCAAATTATGTGGTTGGCACCAGTCAGTGAAATGTTTTTTATGTATCTTGAACTCAGTTATATACAGAATTAGATATAAGTAGACTTATATATGAGTAGACATATATGGAAAATTTAATTTGCTAATTCTTGTTAACTTTATGCCTAGCTTGAGCTACTTATTATTTTCCAGATAGTGGTTTGCATAACTTTAAGATTAGGAACAGTATCAAAGTATTCACTTGGCAGTTGTTTTTTTTTTTTTGATATCACAGAGTGTGATTTATGCAATGCAGGTCTTCAGTTAGAAGTAGAATCTATTATAAAAATCTCTTTATTATATTTTATTAGATTTCAATAATATTTAAGTATGCAAGACAACTGGGAAAGGGAAGAAGAAAGACTTTCAGTCTTGCACGTAGTTTCACGCTGCCGCACACTGTGGTAGTTATGCAATTGCAGATTTAAAATTCTGTGATGACAAACCATCAAAATGAAGGATTCAAGGTGTTTTTTTATTCCACATTGGAAGAAAATATGCCTCTTTTTTTTTTTTTTTTTTTCCCCAGTTTGTGGCCTATTCATCAGTGTAGCAAAGCCAAATTGAATTCCTTGCTCAGCTGAAATGAGGGCAGTCTTCTATTGCAGTTACTCATTGACCTGTAGTGGGTATTTTAGTTTGGCATTACCACTGCAAAGGCTGCTGGCATAAGCATTGTGAAACTTTTTTCTCAAAATTGTTTTCAATAACAGGGATAATATCTCTAAATACTTTAGCATCAGCTGAGCAGCACATGCCAGCCTACCTTTCCTTTTTTGATGTGTCTCAAGCAGTTCTAGTTCTAAATGTTTATGAAATAAAGAATTGTTTTATTTCACTGTGCAACTAATTTAATGATTTAAAAAAAAAAACTAGTAAAAATATTTTTTTCAGCACCGTGAAGCTAAAATTAAAGAAGGGTTTATCTGGACAGATTTTCCTCTTGTCTTCTCCATTAATTCACACTGATGTCAGTGATAACAAATTTTTCCCATCAGTTGTACGTATTATAACAGTAATGTCATTTCTATGTAGGAATAATTTTGAAATGTCTTCTTTTTAACAAGCAGAAACTATGTAGTGCCTTACTGTTATGATATTAGTAATTAAAAATATGTTACAGTACAGGATGTGAGTTATAAGTCTTAATTTATTCTTAACCTATAGTTGGAATAAATCCTGTGAAATTTCCTATTTTAATTTATTTTTACTGTTTAAGCACAAGGTGAGCTACAGATGGACATGATCACAAAAGTACTGATCTGATTTGGGATACTTTCTAAGTTCCAGTCACTCATGCTGAAAAATGATGAATAAAGGATGAAACAGGCAGACAGGTCATGGCATTTTCAGAAGAAATAAGACTTTGTCCTACTAAAAAAAAAAAAGTGGTTTTGTCTTACCAAAAGATACAGTCATTCTTTAGGGCTACCAGGGAATGGAAGAGAATTTAGAGAAATTCTGTTGGCCCAGAAGCTGATGGGTGTGAACTGGCTAGAAATTAGGAGAATTCTGTACATCAGAACAATGAGGTTTACTTCAGGGCAGTGGGTTTGGAAGGAACTAGTCAGGGCTTACTAAAAGTGCTAGAAGTGAAGTTGCCCATATCTGGCTATAATAAGCAAAATATTATTTAACTGTAATAAAATACTACCATTTGAAATCTTAGTAGTGTTTTGTAGTCAGTGTTAACATTGTGTTAATGAGTAGAATATTTGAATCAGAGCAGGATACATTCCAGCTACTTTCCTCTGAATGAATTGCTGATTCATTTTTTATAGCTTAACATTACTTGACCTTCTTGTACTCCTGTTAATATAGTGCTTGTACTTAAAGCATAGGAAAATGTTCGAAATGCTTGCCTGAAACTATTACAACACAGTAATTAAAAGTAACACAGGATGAACTGGAATCTATCCTATTCATTGACCATAATGTCATAGGTTGTTCAGTAATGAGAATAACTGCAACAGAAATGGTGCTTTTCCTCTATCTTGGGAAAAGGGCAGCATGACTAGGATGCTTATGACTAGAATGGCTCAGGATTATGTTGTTAATTTAACTATGCTAAATCCTTCTGCTTTGTGGTAAGACAGTCCTTTTATGGTAACTATTGATGCTTGGTAAGTTTCAATTTTGTTAAGATGACCACAATTCTAATTTAGCCATCTTAGAATTAATTTTGTATTTTTTCTGACAACAGCAGTACTACTCTGCTTTACTTAAATGGTGCTTATAAGATTACTTAATGAAAAAATCTTGAGGCATTTTTTCTAAGGAAAAGCCATCCATTTCAGGGAAAGTATATTTCCATACTGTTAAGTGGAGAATGGTAGTAAGGTCACCTAGAACAGCAAGTTCAGGTGGTCCTGTCTCTCTGACTGTTGAATCTTGGGTGAAATATGTGCTGTTAGCTACTGAGATTAATAGTTCTATTTGCTGTTCAGTGTATTTGAGAAGCTCCTATTTATGTGATTTGGGAAGAATTGAAACTTTTCAAGGCCCTTTTTAGAGTCTTATCAGAATGTGTGATGGTAAGGTTCTTTTTAGCAACTTATAAAAGGCAAAATAGTGTGGCAGATTTATCTTGGGAGAATTGTACTCAGAAATATGATTGATGTATTTCTCATTCAATAATTATTCCTTACAGCCCAATTCACTCTCACTTTACTTGCTTTAATTAAAAGAAAAAGAAAAAATATTAACTGGAGATGACAGATGTGTTAAAACTTGTTTTGGAATTTGTAAAATTCCCATTATTCTTGGTGAGTCATATTATTTTTCTCATTAAGCAGAAATATCATTTTGTGTCACTAGTAGTTTTTAAAGCAGCATATGTCTTCCTTCTGAGTGTTCTGATAGATATTGTATAATTGTAATATATGAGCAAAGTTTTTCATATTCCCTTTTTACAGGACAGTGTCTGTCCCATTATACGTTTTTACCTCAAGCAGTAGGTACATATGCTGAAATTTTAAATGTCTACATCCTTTTGTTATGCTGATGTAATTGTATCACAGGCAATTGTTGTATTATACACCAAAGTAGTGTACTTTAGACTTCTGATCAGTATGAATACAAGACAATCTTTCAGCTGTCATCTGGTGAGTTCCTTTAAAATGAAATATAATAAAGGGTGGGTGCAAGGATGATGGTGCGGGACCATTTCTGTGGTGCCCAGTGAAAGGACAAAGGGTTATTGGCACAAACTGGAGCAGAGAAGGTTCCGTTTAAAATGAGGAAGAACTTTACTGTGAGGGTGATGAAGTGCTGGAACAGGCTGCCCAGTGAGGTTGTGGAATCTCTTTCTCAGGAGATACTCAAAAGCCACCTGGATGCAATCCTGTATAATGTGCTCCAGGCAAATCTGCTTTGCTGGAGGGGTTGGGCTAGATGATCTCCAGACGTCCCTTCCAACTTCAACAAGTCTGTGATTCTGTGAAATGCATTATTACATGGTAGGCTTTAAGCTTAAAATCTCATTAAGAGTGGAAATTTCCACATGTTGTGATATTTTTCAGTAATCTTGTATACCAAGACAGCAGATAGCAAGGGTAGTTTGTATTTTTTTTACATGCAAAGCAAACATATATTCCTGCATTCATGGTAAGTTTTACATGAATATACAACAATAGTAACTCCATTCATGTATTTCAGTTACAGTCTGCAGTATGCTAGGCAAAATGTGGTAAATGGGCTACAAGAAGATACAGTCCTTACTATGCCACTTAGATTTTTTCCAGTTGCTTTTTTGGTTTCTTGCTTAAGAAACTGAAGTCTTGATGAGAGTGAAGAGGAAGGTGCAGAACAGGAATTGCTAGCTCTCTGACCTTGGTGTCATATTTTGGGAATGTATTGTCTGGGATAATTTATCAAATAACACTTTCAGGATATATGTTGTGATTCTGATCTTAGAACATGAACACAAATGTGTTTAAAGTGTTAATACAATAAATCCATCTTTGAGTGTCTGAGTCTATATGCTGCAAGGTTCCAAGAGTGTTTAGCCTTCACCTGGTTAGATGAAAGGAGCATTTAATAGATAATAAAAAATAAAAATCTTCTGCAACTTGCAGATTCAGTTTTTTTTATATAACTAGTAAGCTTCAGAGCTGTAACTCAAAATTTGCACAGTACCACTGGTAGTAGCAATGCTGTCTGTTAATCCTGTTGATTAACACTACTCAGTAAAGAACTCTCCTAAATTTTATGTAATTTAGTCTTTGAGAAGGTGTATTCATAATGCAAGCTGCAAATTTTTAGTGAGTATTATAGTGGAATTCACTATTGTATCCTAATTATTTCAGTTTGGATATTGGCCTTTGACCAAGACAGAAACTAGGACTGAAATAATAGAAGAATTATATTTCGGTTTGGATTTGGTTCTGGTTTTGGTTAACTTGCTTGCATTATGATTGTGTGCAAGATTTAGTCCCAATTTAGGTGCGTAAATGGTAGATTGCTGCATTTAATTAAAAGATCATAGGAACACTGTCATTAAAATGCACGATTCTCTTTATTTTCTGCAAGGCTCACCTGTGTGACTAAATCATCTATACATATCTGCAGAGGACTCTTGTGGATGCAAACAGGGGACTTAGTATGGGTGAGGTATGTGGACTGTAAAAAAACGTGTCCCAAGAACCTATTTTTTTGGGCAAATATGTTTTCAGGTGTCTCTGTAAGGTGCTATTTGTGTGTGGATTTGCGAGGAATGGTAAGGCCCCCCTGACAGTGTTAATGATGGAATTTAGGTTACAGTATTGGACTCTGTAGAATAACATGGGTTTATAGACAGCATCTAATGAAAAATTACTTAAATATTACAGGCACCAAATTTCAGATTTAAAATGCATGTGTATTAATTACGTGTGTGTTTGAACAAGCGTGAATAAACACTGAAGGTTGCATGCCAATGTCTAGAAAAGTAACTAGTAAAGTATGTACTCAGATATCAATCTACATTTGCTATATGGACCACACAAAGCAGCAATGTGTGCATTTTATTTTATTTTATTTTTAAATTTAAGTAAAGGTTCTATGTGTTGGTATTTCACTGGGACACTAAAAAGCTGTATGCAGTGGCAAAACCAGCAAACAACTGTTGCATGAGCTATGAGAGTATAGAATAATTTAAAAGGTGGCAAGTCAGGCACCAGTTTGCATTTTGAGCTTATTTTAGGGTTTGGGGGATTTTTTTTTTGGCTAATACCTTGTCTCTTATTTCAAGTAACCTTGTCGCACTGCTAGAGGCAATAGACTTGACTGATTCCTGACTTCAGCATAGTATTTTGAATCCCATAATCTCCCCCAATTACTCCTACTGTGTCAGATTATGAAGTGGAGCTTTGTCTTGCTTTTGTACTGTGGGAGAAAACAATACAAAAAAATTCACTCTCTTGTTTTTCAGAAGCGTTGTTGCCTTTTGCTTTTGGCGTCCATAGAGTGTGGAGAGGTGTATGGAGTTTGCAGGCATTCTTGTGAGAACTCTAGAGTGCTGTGACAGCAGTTGGTTTTCTTGTATTTTGATGAAATTTACTAATATATAGGCATATATTTTAAGTGAGTTCTAATGCAGTTGACTGGAATACATGTATCTCCCAATCTATCTGGAAAAAGCTTCTGTGAAGCATCCTTGTCACTTCCTTCTTATTCCATGCACATTTAAGAAATGCTAAACCAGCCTTTGGGTGATCTTAGTTGTGCTGTCTCTTTATTTCTGTTTTTTGCTGGACTACTATGTGTAACTTTTACCCACCTGATGCTTTCTCAGTCTACAAGGGGAAACTGCCTCTTTATAACACTGTCTACATATTTCCTGAGCTTAGTAATAATTCAAGGAAGCCCTGAAATAATAATTTGCAGTTAATACTGTTAACACATAATGAATATTTCATGGATTCTGAATATAAAAGGTTGTGTAGTACCAAACTTTATATTAGGAAATGAAATATATTTAAATTACATTGAAGAAGGCTCTGATTAACAGCCATTAGCATTAAACTTGGCATTTTATTAAAAACACGACACATGCTCAGTAAGAAGTGCTGTATCTTTCTAGAAGTATTTCTGTATAAATTTGTCTTCTTTATGCAGTATATCTGCTTAAGTGTTTTACGATGAATTGTCTAAGTATCTATCTGCATAGTCTTCACAATGTCAGGATCACAAACGTGCCTCCACCAGTAACTGTTTTACCTGATGCAGCCATAACTAGTTTTCAAATACTTGAAGGTTGTGAGTCTGTGGGGAACTTTTTGTCAAGGTTATACATAATTTACAATGCTCTCTCTGAATCCCATCCCTGTACAACTAATTTTATAGCTTTCCTGCTTTCAGAAAACCCAATTAACTTTAGTGCTTTGAAAAAATGCTATTGACATACCATTCCAGGTACTTCCTAGAATAGTATTAAATTCCTCTATTTTTTTTTTTTTCACATCTCCTTATCTTTGTATCCAGAAGCTGATAAAATGTGCCCTATTATGTTTGCTTTTGTGTCCTGTATTTAAAATGAGCTGTTAGTTTTTAAACTATTTCTCTAGAATGATTTCTGGGGCAGAAGGAGATATACTGATTGATATGTTACTAGGTTTCTTTTTATATATTAACTATTCTCCATCGTGAGCTGTGTGACTCCTGCTAGTGCTATATATCCTTTGCTGCCATTGAAGAATTTTGATATGATTGTCCCACCACTTTGCAGACTAGTGTCTTATTTGGTTAGAAGGTTCTTCAGCCCTCCTATGCAACTGCTGATCGAACTCTGGTGTATTTCAGTCCTTATTGAGGGTTTTTCTAAGTGCTCTTAGTAAGCTCACATATAAATTACACAAATTATGCTCTCTCTAAAATGGTAGCACTGTGCTCAGATCTAATACATAGCAGTTTTCTAGGTTGTGAAACAATTTTATTGCCCTGGTTTCAACTTCTAAGAAACAAGTACGCTTTCCTCCTCAGTAATATTGCATATGTTGCTCTCCAGCACTGGGATACTTCTCTTCATACCAAATGCCAACTGTTTAGCAGAACAGTTTATTACTCTGCAGTTTATGCAATAAATTTCAGTTGTACAGAATACTTTACAAAACAAGAAAGCTCAAACCATTGGTAGGTAGGTAAATAGACTTTGCAGTTTTCAAGGTTTAGTTACCTGGACTCCAGCTTTTAAATATTACTTCATATTCTCTAGATACAAATGTAAGAACTGTGAAGAAACTGTCTTTAGAGTTTTCTTGTGCTGTGTGAGAATAAAATGGGGATGTCTTGGGTTCAGATGAGAAAACAGAAAGGAAGATAAAGAGTAATAGAAAAATAGCTAGAAGGATAGTTGTTGAGACTTAACTGTGTGATGTACGAGATATAAGCTCAAGGCCATGGCTGGAATCACAACTGTACATAATTGAATCAAAATTTAATAAATTTCATAAACCTTAAATTTTTATGCTCTCCTGAAGTTTTAGCTGCCTTTGGAACCTTATTTATTTATTTATTTATTTTTGTAATGAATGCTGACTTATTGGAATTAAGTAAAAATTATACCTTTTTACTTTAGAAATACTGTTCAGTAAAAACCCAGACTTTTCAGTTGCACACAGAATTCATTGACAAAAGTAGAGTATATTTTTTGGAGCATTTCTGCAAAATGCTCTAGCATACCAAAGCGGAAGCCAAGTTTCCCCACCTTGACAAAAAAATATATGGAAAAATTACCTTAAAGGATTAAGTTAAATTTTATTAAAGGCCTTTGTCAGATGTCTCCATAAAATACAGAATTCTTCCAATCATTAAAAGATAATAGGGCAGCATATATAAATTCAGCAAAAGCTGTGCATGAGCAAAGATAGATTCTGCATACACTACAGATTTTTTGTAATAGAAATCTTACACTTCATTAGTGATATAACAAAATTAGCCTCCCCTCCTCACAGATATGGCTATTACAGTCTTTTCTGCTTGGTATGTAGGCTTATTTGGGATGAAAAGATTACTGTGGTTCAAAGGTGTAAGTTTTTCTGTGTTTCACATCAGGCAAGTTTCTACTTCAAGTACCTGCTCTAAAGCTACCTACATTGTGATGCCAGTGATAGAACAAGGGACAATGGGCACAAACCAAAACACAGGAAGTTCCACCTAAACATAAGGAAAAACTTCTTTAATTTGAGGGTGACAAGAGCACTGGAGCAGGCTGCCCAGAGAAGCTGTGGGGTCTCCTTCTCTGGAGACTTCCAAACCCTGCCTGGATGTGATCCTGTGTGACCTGCTCTATGTGAACCTGCGCTGGCAGGGGAGTTGGACTAGATGATCACCAGAGGTCCCTTCCAACCCTTACCTTTCTGTGGTTTTGTGTTCCTGTGAAAAAATTCCAGTGACCTTAGTGTGGTGAACAGACTCACAAAGTAATATGGAGAACGTAGTATCCTAGGTATCAAAATAAAGGGGATCTTGATGAATCATGAAGAATAAAGCAAAAATTCCATTGGATTAGTTATGAATTAAAGTTGAAGAAAGTGCCGTTAAAGACAGGGAAAGTTTTTAAGAATACATGGGTAAAGAATTGCATCTGAGGATCAGTTTGGCATTTTCTGATGAGTGATAACAAGTCATTGTTTCATATAAGACGGATAGGTGATATTTTACCTTTACAAGTAGTGTGCCAGCTTTTACAGCATCAACAGATTATGTTGAATAAAGCTTCAACTTTTTATTTTATTTTATTTTTATTTGAAGATGTCTTGTATTATCTGTAAGTATAAACTGTATAAAGATGTCTATATAAGTTTCTCCTGATTTTATCAGGAATGACTCCAATAAAGAGAAAAGTAATGCATTTTTTTATTGCCAGATTTATGCACATAATGATTATAAAAATTTGTGTATAATTTTAAGAACTTGAGAAATACATTCCTTGGATGAACAAAAAGTAATGAAATGTATTTCAGAGATATACACTCGATCGTTGCCTGGTTTTGCTAGTGGTGACATTACTGAGCATTGGAGCTAGAGGCAGCAAAGTAAGTATTTCATATGCAAGACATTAGGTGTCAAGTAGATAAATGAAAATTAAAATTAAACCTTTAGCAGTGTTTCAACTTCAGGAAGTCTACATAAAGTAGTAAGGTATTGTTATTGCTTTAATATTCTGTGTGAAAAATAATGTCCTTTGGAGACCAAATTGTTATTCATCTGTCTGGCTTATATCTGGGACTAATAAATGGGAATTGGCCTACTGAGTCTTGGTAGAGGATAACTGGTGAAAGTTACTCTCTAAGCAGATGTTCTTGTGCAACAAAATAAACAAAGCTCTGTGTATGAATTAATAGATTTTGTTGTATATTATTTAAAAGGAGTTATTTATGAATAACCCCACCTATAAAGCAAAACGCTTTCCTTGTGAATACAATGTAGCTGTGAAAACTAGTCTGAGTCTTTTAAGTGGAAAGCTTTACATTCTCATTAAGAGTCTGTGTGCTATGCAAATGTACAGTATTTAATTGAAAATAATAGTAATAGTAAACCGAGTTAAACAGTAAGTTCCTCAAAAGGAGAGAACCAACAGAAATGTTATTGTGCAGATACTTTAGTTGAATATTACAATCATTTATTTGTCTAAGTTTTATAGATAAAGCATATTACAGTACACTTCTGCAATGACAAACAGAAAGATGTGAGTTTAATGCATTCTTTAGGAACAGCAATTTTGTGCATCTTGATTTAGGAGCGACTCATCTGTTTCCATGAATTATGGAGCTGTGAGTTGCTTCTTTTAAACTCTAGCTGCAACTAGAACTGCCAGTTTATTAAGGCCAAAGTGTATTTTCTGCTCACTGATGATAAGAGGTGGTTGGCTGCACATGCTGTCTGATAGGGTGAGGACAGACTGAATGTCAGGACTGTAATGTGAAGAATGGTAGTAAGTCATTGAAAGTAATGGTTTGCAAAAATTTCACTTGGTACTCCCAGTGTGATTAATTTTCTGCCATCTGCTCTAAGACATCAAAACAATGATGAAACATGAAATTATCTGCATACCTCATTTACGTAATGAGGATGTAGATGTAGTTTTGCTGGCTAGTCTTTCACTATAGGTCAAATCGGGTTGTTTAACTTGTCACTGGCCAGTTCATACAATGCTAGCACATGACTGAAATATAAATCAAACCTAGAAAGTTAGAGCTAAGAGTAAATAGCTTTGCAGAGGTTATAGAGGGACAATTTCAGACATGCCATATTTAGATTCTTTTGGTTTGATCAAATAATCCACTTAGTTTTCCATACTTTTAAAAGGTCTAGATTATTTAAAATATGCACTGTCAGTCTATGAGAATGAGTTGATCAGTTTACAGGAATTGCACAGAGCGATTAACTGAGAACAGAGATATTGTCAGCAAGTCCACTCCCTATCACTGGAAAGCAAGGCTCTAGGGCAAGCTAACATTTATTTGTCAGACTGCCTGGGGCTGGAATTGTCAGAGGTTAGTTGTAACAGAGGAGATTAGCTAATGTCAGTCAAGAAACAAGCTTCCTTGTGCCAGGAGGTAGGCTGGAGTCATGATCACAAGGTGGTTTTGTTTGACTTGCTTGCTTGTTTACTTGCTTAAAGAAGAAAAAATTCCAAGAGAACTTTATCTCTTAGTGGCTGTCCAAAAAAAAACCAAGAGGGAGAGGAATGGAAATTCTTATTTTATATCTCAAAATTACTTAAAAACCTATGGTTGCAGCTGTGGATCCAGGTAGTCAAACAATTGTAACCCACTAAATTTTAACCATTTTAACCCTTACACTGCCATGTTCATGCATCTAATGCACTGTTATTCTAATTCCCCATAAATAATAGTAAATTTGAAATGTTACAGGTATACTCACTTGATTGGAAAATAAAACATTTTGTTTTGGTATCATTTTACTTGTTACTAATCTGCTTTAAAGTCAAGTATTTTGAGGGTAGGGTAATGATAGCCTAGTAAACTGTGTACCACAAGGTGGCACTGATGATGTGTGATGTTTGTCTCATTTGAGACTTATTTTAGACAGCTCTTTCTGGAAATCTGTTCACATGCAAAAGCCCTGGACTAAATAACTCCTTTTGACCTCCCTGAGAAATACCAGTATCGTGCAAAAAGCAAATAGACTGAGGTGTGCATGCGTTGTCGCATAATGAATGCGACAATATAAGAGATCCCAGCATATTCTTATCTGAATGCATGATGACAGAAGTGCATGTGGTTAGTGGAGTATCTATAAAGGAGAAGATATGGACTTCAGTCTCAGTAGATTTCAGATGTGCTTTTGTAGCAATGCTTTTATTACTGATTTTGAAGACTATGAAGAAATCCTTGAGTCACTTTTAAAAAAAAAATTATTTAAAATGCCACTTTTTTTTTTAAATGCCGATCAAAACAAAATGAAAAAAGGGTATTTTGACTCAGTTTTGATTAAGAGGCTCATGGACAGGGTCTTTAGCCTTGTATTCCCTTTGGTCACTTTCTGAGTGCAGTACTGAATCAGTTAACATCATACTTCAGATACATAGGGTACTATGTGAATTACTTTCTCTTGTAATTGAATTTCATGTTGTTGATTGCATTTCTCCCTACAAGTTTATATAAGGAAATGAAAAATAGCTTTATATACTTCTTCAGTAATCTGATCATATTGTCATCTCCAGTATGCTTCCTTGTATTAGGATCAGAGAAGAACTCACAACAGAGCCAAGACTCTCTCTTACTAAGTGATGGAAATTTTGTACTTGGCCTTTAAAAATGTTTCTTTAAAGAGCTGCCAGCATCCTGGGACAGCTTATATCCAGTTCTTATTTACTGAGAACTGCCTTCCTGAAATGCAAATTGTTTTTATTATGATGTTATTTTTTCTGTCAGTTTTTAGTGGTGTAATGTATTATTATTTCATGATTGCTGTCATCCAAGTTACCCTTCACTTTGACATCCTTAAACTGTTCCTTGCACTTGGTGTGACATCAGGAGGACTTTTATTTTTCACCACCTTCTGTATCAAAAAACATAGGCACCTGTGGGATTTAAGAATCTGCTGACTAATAACTGTCCTGCTGTATTGCTTGTCCAACAGCTACCTCTGTAGTTAAAATTCTTTGTTATTGTCAGGTATTATAGAAAAAACCTCACCCAACAGATCTTTCTGTTTGTAGGATCTGCTATATACCCTCACCATTGATTGTTATCTGTGACCTTTTCCTATTTTATCCACTAGTTAGTGATTTTCAGCTGGTACAAATCATTCTCTTAGAGTAAAAATATAGCTCCTTGACATACAGATTTTTCTGTTTAGCCTGGCGAAGCCTCTGGGGAGATGTTTTTGTGGCCTTTCAATATATAAAGGGGACTTATTAGAAAGACTGAGAAAGACATATTACCAGGGCCAGTACTGATAGGATAATGGGGAGTAGTTTTAAACTGAAGGAGGGTAGATTGATTTGGAAATATGTAAGAAATTTTGTTGATGATGAAGGTGGTAAGACACTGGAACACATTACCAAGAGATGTTGTAGATGCCCCATCATTGGAAGTGTTCAAGGTCAAGTTATACAGGGCTTTGAGAAACCTTACCTAGGGAAAGATATCCTTGCCTAGAGGAGGGTTGGACTAAACGGTCTTGAAAGGTCCCTTTCAACCCAAACCATTCTGTGGTATTGTTTGCTTAAGAACTATCATTCTATGGTATTGTTTGCATCCATGAAGACCAGTGTTAGACCAGGAAGATGGTTATTAAAAATATATTTTAGATTTTTTTTTCTTTTAAAATATGATGTCTTTATACGTTACTTGCTATGTAGTAAGTGTAATGCATGTTTTATGGAAATATATATATATTTATGAAGATCTGCATGTGTTGCTGAAAAGAATTAAAATCAGTTGCTGCAGATCAGAGGCAATGCTATAATGCATTCTGGGTAGTAAAGCAACATGAAATTTTTGCTGAGCTAATAAAATTCAATTTGAGAAAGAATAAAGGGTTCAGATTTATATGGTGACACCACAACCCCCCTTTGTAGATTTTTAAAAATATTAACTGTATCGGTATGAAGGAGACAGAGAAGATTGTTTCACTTATGGTAAGGGAAAAGTCTGAGTAGAAAGAGGTGCCTTTTGTATCCTTCTTCATATTAAGCCCATACAGCTGCCCTTGCTGTGACTGCTTGAGAAAAGTTCTTCCAAGTGGTCCTGTGGCTGGGCTACACAGAGGGGACAACAGGCAGTATACTGGGGTTGTATCTGTGATAGATGATATGCAGCAACGGCCTTTTAGATCTGTATGGGAAAAGCACAGTTGTGCTGGAATGTGTCAGGCTCAAAGGGATCTCACTGGCATTTTACCTCTTATGTTTTTGTTTCTGAAGCATTCTTCAGAAGCTTGTATGTATATACAGCTCTTGGATTTAGGTCATATTTGCTGTAAACTTACATGTAGTTAAAAAATACTTTTTGATAAAGCATAGAGAGCATTTCTGAAGTGAGCTGAGCCCCCAAGTCCTTACAGCTAGTACTTTCCACAATTATAATAGTATTGTTTTTGTGAGTCAGGAGGAAAGAAATGTGACTTCAGAAAAATGTTAAAATTCTGCTGCAATTTTTAACTCATAATTAACAAGGAAAATACTAGATATTAATGTCTTAGAAATATTGTAATTGGGCATCTTACAAACAACTTCAAAACTGGTTAACTATTGTACGCTGTTTGCTTTAGTGGCAAGCATATTTTCAGACTTGGACAAGAAAATGTATAGGACCGGTGTGATAAGAATTAATCTGAATGCTGAAGATTTAAGGCTTAATTATAATTCAGTTCCAAGGCAATGGACTGTGTGAACCGCTATTACTAAACTGTACTGTGTAAACACTGCATACTGATGGAATTTGCTTGTCAACCCCAGTGGCATTTCTGTGCACTAAGCTTGTTGTTCTGTCAGCCAAGTGCATTATGGGAAAAGATAAGTATCTCAGGGGAATGTGATCTGCATTTTTAAGAAGAAAGTCCACCTCAAAGGTGCCATAGAAGGACTCTAATACAGATTACCTTGCTCAAGAGATTGCTGTTTTATTGACTGTAAATTTTGCACACTTCTTCAGTGATGCCATATGTTTATCTTGCTAGAACCTTGACTGAGTATATCTATTTTTGTTTCATTGCTGATGAAATGATTGGTAAAAGATCTTGGTGCAGTATTATAACATAGGATACCATTGTTAAATCCAAAGGATTCTGAAGTTACATTATTATTCCAATATTTGTTTTCTTTTTTACTACACAAACTTTAGATCTGTGTGTAATGTATGGCTCCCAGAGACTGCCATAACTCATGGCAGATATTTTAGTACAGTGTGCACAACAGCACAGCAGATTAAAACAGTCAAAATCTTACTTCCTTTGTAAGACTTGAGAAAACTTCTGTTTAAAATTTAGAACACTAGATTATCTTCAGAATAAGAAAGGGCAAGTAAAGATCAGGTTGTGATAAAAAATATTAGGTGAGAGCTAAAGTTTGATGAGATAGAATGATACAGGAATATCAGAGAAACAAATGAGAATTATATTAAGATGCTTGCTTAGGTAAAGAGAAACGTAATACAGCAGCTGCCTAATTTGGTGACTAAAATTCTTTTAAATTGTATTGAAGGTAGATGGACAAATGTGTATTTCTAGGTACATGCTGAAGGGATATAAAGTTGTCTTTTCCAATGCACTTGATGATGTATGCAAGGAGGTACCTCTGAAGTTACAAGAAGATACAGATGAATAGTTTGAAGCTATAAAGTTGTTATTTTTTAATATTTTTCTGCTAATTATTACTTAATTTTCCAGATTTATCTCAATGACTTTCTTCGTTTATGTGTTTTCATGTAAAACATAAAAGTTTCTAAAGAAGCAGCAGAGATGTTTTGCCTCTCAGATATTGTTTGTGTTGCAGAAGGGCAATTAAACTGAGTATGTAAAAGTTTTGTACCTTTAACAGACACAGTAGTGTCTGATTTTGCTTCTGTCCACATTGATAGGAGTGTTGTAATTGATTTTGCTGTTGGGATCAAAACTGGGCCAGGCATCTAGAGCTGTAAATATCAGTGGCATTTTGAAATGGAAGTACTGTTAAAATGCCATGCTGACAATAGATTATCCAACACTAAACTGGTTTAATTTAAGCTTTATTATGTTTGGGCTAGTCTTTATAGTTCAAGATTTCTATGTGTGTGGGTTAAGCCTAATATATTATGGTTTTTGCATAGTCCTGTATACATGTTAATGGAATTGTGGAACTCCCTTAATGCTTCCATAAATATGCCAAATGTCTGTAGCAACCTGCTGTTCACTGTGCCCAGATTGCTTATTTGTAAGTAGGTATCAATCTTCAGTACTTGCTGCATTCAGCCCCTCCTAATCTCTGATCAGGATCCATCTGTTTGACTGTATTTGGTAGTGTGTTTTTTTTTATGATATATATATAGGCTTCAGAAATGTTAATCTCCAAGTGGTGCCTGATCCCTACTGTGTTGTGTTTTGTCAGCATAATAGTTTCAAATTGCAAAGAGATAAAGTCATGCACTTCCAAGTAAAGTGTTTTGTTGCTTGGTTCCATTTATGTAGTCAGGCTGAGCTGATTGTGATAAAAGGATGAAATTTGGTTTTACATTTATGACCCTTAAAAAACCCCACTTGTCTTTAGTCTGAATACTTGGAATAAATCTAATCTATTCTGAATACTTGGATAAATCTAAATTGTTGTTTCTATGTGGATATTGAATATTGAAATACAAGATTAGATATACCCTGAAAAAATAATTTATTTGATTTTTAGGTGTTGTAGCTTTTTCTTTGGTCTTTACCTTCTTCCAGCAGTACTGGACCATGTCTGAAGTGTGAAAAGCGTGGGAAAACTGAAGTCAGCGCATGGGTTCGTAATATTACAGAATTTATTTGCAAATATAATTTTGTATAAAATAATTTGATGATGCATCAGTTCAAATTTAGATAATGTATTGCAGCTCTACCAGGTGGCTAAACATACTAGTTCTGCTGGAAATAGTTTTAGAAATGTATGTGTGATCCACTGCCTGTCACAATATAGCTATGTCCCTGATCTGCCATGCCTATAGTAACAGAAGACAATACAATCCTCAAATAGGCAAATGGTATGTGTGATTGTGAATTTGACACTGCCAGGACTTGCACTTTGAGTCACGGTTCATATACATTAAAGTACAATAACTGAATAATGATACTGACTGGTATCTGACAGTTGCAGTTGTACAGATTTCACCATAAGTGTGAGTGTGTCCAAATGGAACCCAGGAACAGCCATGTTGAATTGAATGTCTGACACTTGGCCTGTTATGAAAGTGGTTTGCAGATAAAGTTGTTGTGAAAAATGATATTAAGACTATTAAGAATCACAATTTTTGAAATTCTTATGACAATTAAAAATCAGAAAACGTATTTTAAAACATTATGTGGGTGCATTTGAATGCTGGGCAAGATTCATATTGAAATACTGAAGGATTCCAGAATATAGCATTTAGTCCTTCACATTAGATTAAACAATTTTGAACATTCAGTTAATGCTCTGAACGGTCAAATACCTGGTCTGGATATCCTCAGCCAGCTGGAGGCTAGAAATTAATCACGAACCTTTGTGATAAACTGAATCTTTTTTCCTTCACTGAGTTTTGCAAGTCAACATAAAATTGAAATTCTAAATGGAATATATGCTTACGTATTTTATTTGCATATTTTAAATGTTTTTGGGTTAAAAATGAATATTTGATATTCACATATTCCTTATAAGTAACATCTATTTGTTAATAGCATGCAAAAAAGATCCTAAACGAACTGCGGTCCTGCTCTGAATTCTACTTTTTGCCATTTTATGATGTATAATTTTGTGCAGGCATAGTTTCTTTTGCCATTCACACAATAAACTACAAAAGGTGTGAATGCTTTCTGTCCTAGCAAATGAAAAGAACAGTCTTACTATAGATGCACTGAACAGAACTGAACTTTTTGTCAGTTTGGGAGCTCAGTCCATCACGAATGGACAGTTTGCTACAGATGTTCAGCACATTGGGGCCAAAGAAAAGCAATAACCGTGCTGTGTCCAGTTGCTTTCTCTGCTGGTGAGACTGTATGGGTGATGATCCCTAAGGTGATCTGTGCTTTTCAGTTTTGTGTTCTCTATTCAGACAAGGCAGTGCAACTGCTTTAAGAGATCTGACTGTTTATTCACACCTCCAGCTACACTTGTATTACTAATTAGTCAAAAACATTTGAGTTCCTTCATTTCCTTCATCATAAACATCTATTTCAGGGAATTATATTTGTTATAAATCTTTTACAATGCTAGTGATTGAAATAGCTGCTTCAAATGGTAGTTTCTGGTTTTGGGACAGGAGTTCTGTGGGTAATATTTCCATTTTTTTCAAGGTTAGTCATAGTGCTGGTGTTCTTGTGGCTTTTGTGAATTTGTCAGAGAAGTAACATTTTAAGAAGTCTTAAGAATTTTTAAGTATCAAAATGTTAACTTTTATTTCCAGAAGAATACTCAAATCCACCTCATGTGGTTATCACTTCATTATTTATTCAAGAAGAAGCTATTTTAATGCACATTTTTTAGGCATCTACCAGTAATTACAACTAGAAAAAACAGTAGAACTAACTGATATCAGAAGGAGAGAGGAATGTAGATAGAACACAAACTAAAGAAAAGAAAAAAACAAAATGACAACCCTTTTCTAAAATACAAGTATGTTATTTTCATACTCTAAATTTTATTGTAATTTTTAGTCTCTAAACTCACACTGAAACCTTTTAATGTAAATTGTTAACACCTTATCACAACTACACATCTAGATATAATAAATGCATATAAGTCACATAAAGGTTACAGGAAAATGTCTTTCATGTTTTTTCTGTGATACATGTCAATATATACAGTCTGAGTATATGCAAGCTGGAAGAGTGCTGACAGGGACAGAATTAATTGTGTAGTAGTTAATTCCCAACAGACACCCGAACTTGTACTTGGTCAGGAAACAAAGAAAGCCCATTTTGGATAGTATCTGCTGTTTGCTTTGTGGGTGTCTCTGTGACAGTACATCAGCTTTTTATATTCTTTACATCCTGACGAGCAGCATCAGAAAAACTTCTTATGCTTTTGGTGAAATAAACCTCTTCCTTGGATTGCAGTATATATTCAGGTATTAGTGAGTCAGAGGTGAAGTTTCTTTGCCCTATCTCTGTGTCCTAGGTTGTAAGTGTCTTGACTTTTTGTAGTTGTATTTTATCTCCTACTGATCACTTCCCTTAAAAGGATTTTCTGCCCGGTAACCTTATTTATGTACGAGTCATTCAAGTCATGAGAAGAAAGTGTCAAGACTTCAGTTAAATGGAGGACATAAATACCAATATTTTTTTTTCTGTTGAACTGTTCTCAGTCCATGACAACATAACTTGCATTTGCCCAGCTATTTCAAAGGAGGATCTAAAAACATTTTAGAAAAGAAAGTAAAGCTCAGTCCCTGAAGAAATAGAACTGTACCTGGCATAGTGTATCTTAAATTAACCTGATAAATTGTTAATGGCATAATGTCATGAAATCCATCTCCCATCTTCTTTTTCTGAGTGCTAAACTTGAGAAAGGTGGCATGAACCAATAGTTTAATTATTTTGACACAGAATCTACTTCTGCTGGTGTCAGAACAATTCTTCTATTAGTGTTAGATTGTACACCTCCAGATGTACAAAGAGATAGATGCATGGTATTTTAGCCAAAATTTTAACTTCCTACATATGGCTAACTAATGCAAAACTTTTGCTAAGTGGGTACTGAAAATGCATGCATGAGCCTAAGCCAAGCTTCATGTCAGTTTGTAAACTCTGCCCTGATTCACCTGTAGTCTTTAAAATGCACCACTGTAACCAGATATTTTGGCCAATGTACTAGAAAAACAGAAATATGGATACCCATCACACTGAAATCCAAACTGGCAAAGATAATTTTAAACTTTCCTTGCTAATAAGGCCTAATTTTTCTTTTCCAGGTTATTTAAAAAAAAAACTTGCTTTCTCCTTTCAGTTTCCAATATGTAACTTGCTATATTTAGAACTTTCATTGTGTTAGTAAGCAGGTAATTTCCTTTTAAAAGGAATCACAAACATCATGAATCAAGCTGAGGCACTGACACTTTTGTGTCTGTTGACAGTTTTGCAGTACACTATATTACAGGTGTTGTCAGGCCTGTGGTCTCTGGACCTTAAGAATCTGTGAATCCAGAAAGCTCCGATAGAAATAGTAATGTAATCCAGTCAGTGGGAAGCTAAAATATGGTATTAGTAAAGCCAGCATTAAAGTATAATAGGAAGCATAGTGAGGAAAGAGCAGGTCATGTTTAGAAATAGGAAGGTGCTTCTTGGTCATATTCAGTCTAATTATTTGCTAAGGAGAAGGTATTAGTACAACTAATGGGAAACAACCAGCCAGATGCACAAGTAGCTATTTCCCTTGGTCTTCATGGTAGGGTCAACTGTCAAACTGAGCAGAGAGAATCCTGGTCCATTAGGAACTTCTTAGCATCGTATTTAATAGTGCAAGGGAGATGCCTTTTATATGTACCAAGTATGCTGTATTTTCCACGTGAGGATAGCCTAAGCTTCAGCCTGAAGAAAACTTGTGACTTGGGGATATATTTCTTAGAGAATAGATGCATATAATGACAACAGGCACTTTCATAGTGTGTGCTACCATAATCAGAAGCCCCTTCAAAGAAGTGCTTGTGACAGTGGTGAGCTGCTGAAGAACTGATCAAGAACTGTTTCTGCTGGAGGGATGCAGGATTGCAGTCAGCTGCAGCCAGCAACTATTACCAGTGTTCATACCCTGAACTGAAAGGAAATTGTCTATTTAATCTTCCTGTGCCCAAACTTAAGGAGACGGGTTTCATAAAGCAGCAGGAATTGAGACAAATTCTGCTTATATCAATCTCACTAGCAAAGTCCAGGTGGTACCTGTGTGTCCTGGTTCGAGTGAGAACAGAACTAATTCTGTTCAGTGATTTTGCTTTTCAGCTCAGTTCTTCTAACTAACTGCACTGTCTGGAGTTAGCAGCCTGTTTTCACAGACAGTGTCTGCTGCTGGCAGTGATAACAGCCCATGTTTAGAGTTACTACCAAGGATTGGTGTGGAGACCAAGGCCACTGCTGGATCTTGTGTGCCACATTGGGGGGTGCGGGAAAGTGAAAGGCTGAACCTGCAGGGAGGAGTGGACAGAGCAGGTGACCTTAAACTGACCAACGAGATATTCCATCTCATATATGTCATATTTGGTGTAAAGCTGAGGGGTCTGGAGGGTCTATCTGTCTCTCTGAGGGCTCCCAGGTTCTTCTCCCAGCTTGCCCTGCTTTGCCAGCTTTGCTTGGGTTGGCTCAGGTCCTCTCTTGGTTCCTTTCTCAGAACATCCAGGAGGACTCTGTCTGTCCCACCTTCGATCCCAATTGGTTTGTTCCTGAATCCGGTACCAGAATCCAGCTCCTGGACACAGATCCCATCTGTGCAGGGCCCAGTCTGGGACTCCCCAGGTGCCTGCTCCACAGCATCAGTGACAGTGATGTGATTGCCATCAGGGGGGTTGGGTTTGATAGTGGGTTTGTATATATTTGTGTATATTCCATTTTTATTATTATTATTATTTTCATTTTCATTAAAGCTGTTCTAGTTTCCTTTTCTAATCGCTAAGTTTCTCTCCCTTATTCCCTTTCTTTTCCCCCTTGGAGAGTGAGGAGGGTTAACAGAGAGCATCTGTTACAGGTTCTTGCATTTCCCTTTGAAGCTGACTGAGAGGAGGAATAGGATTCTACCAAATAAATACCAATCTAATAATGCAATTCTTGCAACCCCTTTTTAAATTTGGAATAGGATCAAACTATAAATTAATTGTATTTTTTTTTCTCAGTCAGAATAATACATGCTTAACTATAAAAAGAAAGAAAAAATCAAGCTAACATTTGGACATTGACTTTATCTACTAGATTTCCCATAAAAATAGAATAGGACACACAATTGCATTTATTTTCCAACCTAACTGCAAGCACCAGTGGCAAATGAACATCTCTGTATCACAAACTACTAAAATATGATATTGAAAACCAAAATTAGATGTGTTTTTCTGCATGGCTGTTTATAAGGATAATTTTTACAAAATAGCAGAATTGCAGATGCCTTGTATAGTGAGAACTATTTATTCCTGACATATCTCTAGAGGGAAGGTACTAAGGAATGCACTAAAGATTATGCCTGACTTTCTCATGAGCTTTGAAAAAAAAAAAGAGTAAAAAGGTGAGCTTTTGTGGGCTGAGTGCTTAGGTGAAGCATACTTGAAACTTGCTTGAGACTTGGCAAGGAGTTCTCTTTTTGTATGGGGAGTTTCCACTAATAGCACCAGGTAAAGTCCCTGCACTTTGTGATGGATGCCTTAATTTTCCCTAGCATAAAAGAAGGAAGGTTACCCTAAGGAGCGTGTAAAGTTTAGCTCTCCTATGCCTATTCTGTCACTTGAAGGAGCCTATATTGTAAAATCCTATCAAAGCTTTCTCTTGAGTAAAAAAATGAATCAAAATTGATTCTCTGTGGCTATACCACCCCTCTGTTTCTAAACAGCTCAACCAAAATGGAAATGAAGTCCCAAGTTAAAAACCACAATATTCAGTGTGGTTTGGGAAAAAAAAAAAAGAAATAGATTCTAAATTTAATTATTTAAAATTAAAGGTAGTATTATGCTTTTTTTTTTCATGTGTCTTTTATTCTCTATGAAAACAAAGCTCTGCTGTGTCCCACATGCCTATAGAACAGACATTTACTAATACAAAGAGCATCTAATGGAGAATGGCACAATATATCAAATAGGAACTGAGAACTATTAGTGACAGATTGTGTTTCAAAAATAAGCATATTCTTTAGGTGTAAACAGCCCATATCAGTAGGGTTCAGCAGGATCTCAGAGCTGTCATACCATAGTTACAGGCTTTCTTTCCTGAGAAGACCTGTTCATTATATGGGAGTGACAATAAGAAATGTGAATGTTTCTTAAGACAGGCATAGTTTAGTGGTTTCTTCACCATCTTTAATGACTTAAAGCTTGCTAGTGAGCTTAACTGAGAGTTATGGGAGGAAAGCTGATTCAGATGACAGTTGACTTACTACTGAAACCCTGCAACAGTTTGGTATTTAGATAATTGGAGTGTGACTTTTTCACTCTTCTAACACAAAATTAAATAAGGAAGTAAATGTGTTTGCAAAATAAAATTACATTGTGGCTTGAGATAAAAGATAAACTACTCTAGAATTGTCATCCCACATACATCAGTGCTGTCAGAAAGAGTTAGTGGTTGCTCCTCTCATCTTGTTCAGTACATCAGAGTTGGGTTTTTTTTGGCATGCAAAAACATGTCCAATCAGTCAAAGCAATTCTGAACGTGTCTGGGAATGAGTAAGCACAATGTCATTACAGTTATCCATTTCTTGATATTTCTTAACTGTTCCAACTGACTTCTCATGGACAATATGTGCTTGTGATTCTGAGAAATAAGTGATGTGTTTTTCTGTGAGGGGAGGTTTGCTGATGAATTTGGAAAAATAGATATTCCTTCACTATCTCTCACACAAAGCATTTCCTTAATAGGAACCTTTTCTGTAACATGAAATTTCAATCTTTAAAGAATATAGGGTTTAGATTTTGTAAATATTTTCCCTACCTTTTTTAACAGTAACAAGTGAACAATGATAACATACATGGTAGACAACAGCTTTTGAAGATTTTTGTTTTACTTCTTAAGAGTTTTCTGAACCTCTCAAAATTAGACAAATGCTTAATTAACATATGCAGTAAGTGTGCTTGCAAATTTTTTTATTCTTTCCCTGCAAAGCTACTATTTTGTACCTTATAACATAAGGAGTGTTTATATGCATGCCTAGTTGAATGTTAGTTGTGGAATTCTGAAGTAGCTCTTCTTGTATCATTCATGTTGCTCTCTGACTCCATCTCTTCTTTGAGACCCGTTCATTTAGTTTTTTTTCTTTCACCTTTCCCTTTATGATTTTTAGTTTTTGCATTTGTCTTGGTTCTTTCTATGCTTTAAGCAGTTTCATAGTAGTCCTTTAGAACAGCAAGTAATTTAGGAAAGGGAAAGACTCTCCCCCATTAAATATTTGTTGGCTTCCATCTTTCCAAAGCAACAAATATACATTTTACTCTATTCACTCCTCAGATATGCCTCATGTAAAGTATGAACTGATTTATTTTTTCTCTGCCATTTTTAGAAAAGCAACTTTTTAAAATAGCATGTTTGAAACCAAGCCACTTTTTGTACCTAAAGCCAATGAGTGTACCAGTATTTGACCTTTCAGAAGTTCAGTTATACTTAGGATATTTTAATTTACAAAATGATGTTCAGTCCTTAGCTATCTTTTAGCCACTTACTAGACTCCATTAAGTTTATAACTATCTGTCTGGTACTGAGATGACCAAAAGGGTGATTCCAGAAGAGATTTTACAAGTGTCAAATAATCGTTTTCTGGACCTGCTGCTGACATTCTGGTAGTGCAGCTTGATGTGTGGTTAGTCATGTTCACATTAGTTTCCAGGAGG
Organism: Chloroceryle amazona; assembly: GCA_027560015.1. Lineage (NCBI taxonomy): Eukaryota > Metazoa > Chordata > Aves > Coraciiformes > Cerylidae > Chloroceryle > Chloroceryle amazona. Next base: position 56,341 of record JANHFX010009657.1, on the reverse strand, counting down.
ATCCTTAGGTCCTTTGTGCAGAACTGCTCAACAGCTCTTTGGCCACCAGCCTGTATTGATGGACCTTTCTCAGCACAGGACTATGCATCTGTCTTTGTTTCAGCATGAGATTCCTGTCAGTTCAGAACTGCAGCTTCTTGATATCCCATCTTATCAAGTACTCTTCACAGTTTGTTCCTTTGAGCCACATCTCAGGGTTTGACAGACTTCTTCAGCCTACAGAAAGAGTACTGGCCCAATGTATCAATGTACAGCTGCTGGGACCCTACTTTTTCTAAGTTGCAATGAATGCCTGTAGTTCAAAACTTTGTGAGTTAATGGTTCCTCTTCAGTACTCTGAATACAGCATATCCTGGGTAGCTTTGTCTGATTTCTTCTTGATTCTGTTAATGCCAACAGCTATAGGATGACTTTCTTCCCTCTGACAGCTCCGTTCAAAGATGCAGGGATAGTTATGTGGCTTTGTGATACTCACAAGCCAAGTCAGGTAATATCTACTGAAAACCATGTAAGCTGCTTCCTTGCCTCTGCTGTTTTGCCTTCAGACCCACCATGTGGAAGTAGGGGAACTGAGCCCTGGTGCTTTGCATGAGATCAATCCTGTATGATCCTGTGCAGATGTTATACACATTACAATATGTGAGTATGCTTTATTAGTAGCTGTATGCTAAGCAATGTACAACAAAAGGAAATATAAATTATTATAGAGTCTCTGACATCAGTGAGTTTGTTAGTTTGCCCATTGTAATATTATCTTTTCTAAAAAAGAAGGTGAAGAAAGCAAAAATTTTTTCATGATACTGAAAAGATACCATGTGCCATTCAGACGAATGGTAGGGCTACTGGATGTTATGTTCTGGTCTTACTGAGTGAAACCACAGAGCTACCTTCACTGGGCTAGCTTGATAAATTTTGTCTCTTTTAGTAAGTGTTCTTTTATCTCCTGCATTCAGTACTTAATGATATTTCTACAAGAAAAACTACTCCTCAGTCTTCAAAACAATTTTACGCTACTGTGCATGTCAACACTAAAAGCTCAGTGTGAGTCACTGTACTTAAAAGATACCGAGTTGGAGAGGCAAAACAATAACAAGTGGAAATTAAAAGCGGTAGAAGTATACAATGTCTTTTTTAATAGCTCTGAGGGATGATATAGTTATGTAGCAATGAAAAGTTACAGCTTCTCATTCTTTTTTATATGAGACAGTGAAATAGCATCTGGAATTTCAGAACAAAGAGTGGAGCACCTCCACATATCAGAGACCACATTATACCTCCTCTCCATCTCTGTAGCTAGTTTTTCTATTGTTTGGTAGTTTATAGAATATATGATTCTCCTTTGGGAGATCATGTGGCTTTCAGAGGAATTTAAGGGAATTTAAGGTACTGCAGCTTTAACCTGCTTTGGAATGCTTAGTTAACTCACAGCTCAATTTTGAAGACTGGGCCATATGTTTTCCAAAATTTATCCCAGTACTCCATCGTACATACTGCTAGGGCTTTTCAACCACACCATATTAAAACAGAGCTCCTTCCAGAACAACATTGTTAAGATGGTCTTTGTTTTCTGTCTGATGGAAAAGCAGCAATGAAAGAGCTCAATGGAATATAGGGAATTATCTTGTGTTTCTACCACTTAGAGGGAGAAAGAGGATTTCATACTTGCAGAGTGACAAGAAATAACATAGCTCTGATGGACTTTATAGCAGCTTTCTGTTGAAACTGAAAGTAGAGATATACACAACAAAAATTTGTCTTTTTTTGAGGAATGCAAGAGTTAATATTGCAGTTCTGAGAGTCAGTAAGAAAATAAAAGAAGGGATTCTAGGGATTCAATTTGTATTGTTCTTTACTGCCTTTTCCCTGGACCATTGTTCACATCTACTGTGACATCCAGCTGAAGGCGATTTGAATGATCTCCTTCCATTTGCCTGTGGCTGTCATCTCAGAGGCTACCACTGTTGTCAGCTTCAACTGAGAGGCCGGTGGGTTAATGAGAAAGACTGAAATACCATCTGATCCATACAGGTGGTCTTGCCAAATCAGGCAGAAGAGCATAGCGAAGTTTGAGTTGCCACTGCAAGCGGCTGGAACACTTGGCTTCCAGAGCTGTTACTCCAGAATCTTCATGAGCTCTGAGTTCTCTTTAGAATAGAAAATCAGGAAGCAAGTACTGCAAAGTTAACTGTGCTTTGAGTTTTTATATACAGCTTGAAGATACCAGCCATTTCTGAATATGCATGTGTTTTATCTAAGCACCATATGGTTTTGATGACCTGTGCAACGTTGATATTTCTACCCTAATTTGTATGTGTTTCTTTGTGCAGTGCTTGTTTTAGTTGTAGAAAAATGGCTAGAGTGCTGCTGAGTCAGTGCAGCTGGGATAATGAGTTGACCTACTTTTTCTGTCTCATTGGGACATCTATGCATTATTGGGAGAAAAATTTAATTGCTAAAGATAATCCTTTCTGTGGTAAAGTCAATATGGGAAATCACTTCACCTATCACTGTCTTTTCTTTCACTTTGCATGACATTTGTCCCTAAACCCGGCCATAAAGTAGCCTACAGCAATAATACTAGGAACAGTACTAGCTGAGAAAAATATTGAAGTAGCGTTCATGTGTAACAACTGTGCAGCCCAAGGTCATAAAGCAAGTACTCAAGGAACCAAAACATGGGCTGCAGCGAGCTACATTTTGTAAATTTTGCAGAGGAATGGTGGGATGTGAAAAGAATTATTTCACACTGTGCTATCATCTTTTAATACAAGGTATTCAATTTTAAAATAGGCTATTCAATTTTAATACAAGCTATCAAATTTTAAAATATTACATCTCATAGGGAGCAATATTTTTTTTTTCCTTTCACTGAGCTTTCCCAACTCTTCGGCCTGGAGCATTGTGGTTATGGCACCCTCCAGTGTCCTCTCCTTTTGTCATTTGAGCTATTTTTTTTGTCATTTGAAAATGAAAGAGCCTTTCTGTGGGATCAGAATAAGGATTAGGAGGGACAAACCCAATGAGATGAGGACACTGAAGTAAAGAAGCAGTCTAAATCTGCTTCTGTAAGATTCAAAAGGAGGAGCAAGAAGGAAGGACATACGTCTTTGAAGATTGTTGTAGGGTGCTGGGTTGGCTGCTGTAGGCATGTGAACAGCTGGTGGGTCAGGAAAGTGCTTCCTCCTCAATTCTTTCACTAGCTGCAGTCTGCTCAAGATGCCAAGGAGAGAACTGCTGAAGGTGTGGTGTTTTAGTCTCAGCTCTCACTAGACTAGCTGATTTCCATACAGATGTGAGCCATCAGTAAGTGCCTGGAGAAGTGCCCTATTTGACAGGCTAGGAAGTTGCTGCTGATAGGTAGCATGAAAAATCAGAGAATGGTTTCTTATTATCTGAGAATATGTACTGCCTTTTATAAAACAAGAGTTTTACTAGGTTTTGAGTGACCTTTTGATTAAATTTGCTGTAACAACATTTGCTGTTGTTACTGAGCTGGCTCTGGTGTGCCATTCTAGCACCAAAATTCAGCTTCATTTACTGGGACTTTATCTGTACAACTTTATCTGTTTTGACTTACTGTTAGCCAGAGTAGGGGAAAGCAGACAGCATCATTGTAATTGGATTTATATCAGAATAAAATGGTATTTCTAAATTCTGAAAGCACTCCTGTAAATCTTTTAGCACAAGCTGCCTGAAAATAGGAACAAGATTCCCAATGATGTTCAGACAGCTGTCAGGCCTTGTTTTATTTCAGTATAAACCCTGTTGATCAAGGACATCCCACCTAAGGATACCAGGCAATGGGCTTAATTTCCACTTTCAAAATCGGTTCCCACTGTTCTTGTGTAGTAAAGGTGGATGAAAAAGCACTAAAAGCTCTGGAACCTACATAAACCTCAAAAGTCATTTAATGAAAGAACAGACTTATAAGGTGAAGTACCATATGCAAGATATTTAGAGGGGTTTCAAGAACAGCAATGAGTTCTGCATGATTATGTCTCAAGCCCTCCCTAAATAACAAATTTCACATTTGAGTAGAAGTCTGGTTAGCTTTCTAGACCCCTTTGAGTTAAATTCAGTGATAGTCAGCCTCTGCTGCATATGTGATTTCTGTCTGTTTTAGGCAGAAAATCACTGCCTGTTGGCCATAAATCACAAACTAGATGGATTCCTTTCTGGATAAAAAAAAAAAAAAGAAAAAAAGGTCTCTTGGCTTCACTCTTCCTTGTATCTCTCAAAATAATACATGTGGATATTTCTAATCTATTTACCAATAGTGTGGTAGGTTGACCCTGGCTGGATGCCAGGGTCCCCCTAAAGCCACCCTATCACTCTCATTTCTCTGCTGGACAGGGGGAGAGAAAAATAAATCAAAGTTTCATGTATCAAGGTAAGGACAGGGAGAGATCACTCACATTACCTTCATGGGAAAACCAGACTCAACTTGAGGAAATTATTATCAAGTAAATTAGAATAGGTTAATGAGAAATAGAAACTAAATCTTCACATACATTTTCCCCACCCCTCACTTCTTTGGGGACTCAACTTCACTCCCTATTACCCTGAGCAGTGCAGTGCAACGAGGAGTGGGGGTTGCAGTCAGTTCATCACACAATGTCTCTGCTGTTCCTTCCTCCCCAGAGGGAGGACTCCTCACACTCTTCTCTTGCTCCAATATGGGGTCCCTCCCACAGCATACAGTCTGCCACAAACTTCTTCAATGTCAGTCCTTTCCATGGGCTGCAGTTCTTAACAAACTACTGCAGTGTGGGTCCCCAGAAAATCTGCTCCAGCATGGGCTTCTCATGGGGTCACAGCCTCTTTGATGTGCATCCACTTGCCCCAGTGGGGGGTCTGATATAGGATGGAAGTGGATATCTGCTCCACAATTAACCTGTGGGCTATAATGGGACAAACTGCCTTACCGTGATCTTCATGATGGGCTGCAGGGAAATTTCTGCTCTGGCACCTGGATTCAATTTGTATTTATTTTTTAAATTTTTGTTTGTATTGTAATTTTTTATTTTGTTTGCATTGTATTGTTTATTATTTTTTATTTGTTATTTGTATTCTTCATTGACTTTGGTGTCTGCAGAGTTCTTTTTTTCACATATTCTCAATCCCCTCTCTGGCTGAAGATGGTGCTGTGCAACTTTCCCCACTTCTTTCCCCACCACTGCCTGCTTCCTAAAGATGTTGTCCTTGAGGTGTAACCACCATTGCTGAAGGGCTTGGCCTTGGCCAACAGTGGGTCAGTCTTGGAGCTAGCTGTCATTGACTCTATTTGACATAGGGGAAGCTTCTAGCATCATCTCACAGAAGCCACCCCTGTAGCCCCCCGTTAACCAAAACCTTGCCATGCAAACCAAATACAGATAGTTTAAAAGAAAAAAAAAGGACAGGAGCTAGGATATGTCTTTAAAGACCATTTGGTCCATTCATCTGCAGGCAAGAGTCAATGGATATGTAAATAATTCCTGAAAAATATGAACTTAAGGGTTTTTTTAAAGTACCAGTAGGAGAAATTCTGCAGTGACCAGTCACTTTTATCCAGTGATTTACAAACCCTACCTTTGGAAAATGTATCTCAATATTCACTCTAAATCTTCTTACTTCAATTTAAATACGTTATTTTATTCTACTAACCAAAGTACTAAGGAGAACATTTCCCTTCCTTTTTTTTTCAGTAAATTAATATATAAGGCAACCTCTTTTGCTTCAGTCATCTGTAAACAGTTTCATTTTTTTCAGTAAGGTGTATTTTTTAGAAAATATTCTTTTTATCCTTTGTGGAAATACAATTTTATTAATTGATGTTCAATTGTCAATGCTGCTGTCTTGAGAACAGCTGGTAACTTGGTTTTGATTGAGGGATTCCATGGAAGGTCCCATGTTGACCCTGCAAAACTCATCAGGTGAGGCCAGAGGAAAGGGTGATCTGCAGCAAGATACGTTCAGTTCCTGTGTCCACAAGAACTTTAATATGGGCTTAAAAAAAGCTCTACCTTGGAGGAAAAATTCAATAATGTAATAAAGGTTCTGAGAAGGAATGATTTAGTAGCCTTACTAAACATGATAGATAGGAGGTATTTCAATTCAGAAAGTTGAATCAGTTGCTAGTCAGAGATGGTTATTTACTCCCTTAAAAACAACCCCAAAGATTCACGCCTGTACTAAACCCCTGAAAAGGGCAAAAAGGGCATTCTTGAGTTGTGTATATGTTTTTGAGGCAGATATGGCTATAAGAAATGGTCTGTTTCTTAGCCTTGGACCAAACTTTCACAATAAAAGTTCATTAAATACCTTTTGAAGAATGTAAGGGAAAAAAACAATTGTAGAAGTTGTAAGGAGAAATAAAGCACTATGCTACTCAAAATAATAAGGAAAAATGGAAAGATCCATTATTATGGATCCATTATAATCCATTATTGTCTGAATGTCTTTTATATACTGGTTTTAAGGGAAACCACTGTGTTTCTTTATTCTATAATATGTGTAGAAATATTGCAACAAATAGAAATTATTTCAGTAAAAAGTGCTTGAAATCAGTGATGGAACTTCCAGGGTTCATGAAGTTACACTTTCAGGTATGCTACACACAATACCTAATTTTGCGAGAACTTAGAATCATAGAATAGTTCAGGTTAGAAAAGACCTTTAAGATCACTGAGTCCAACTGTTAACCTAACTCTGGAAAGTCCAACACTAACTCATGTCACTAAGCAGCAAATCTAAACATCTTTTAAATACCTCCAGGGATGGTGACTCAACCACTTCCCCTGGCAGCCTGTTTCAATGCTTTGCAACCCTTTCTGTGAAGGAATTTTTCCTAATATCCAACCTAAACTTCCCTGGCACAATTTGAGGTCATTTCCATCTGTCCAACTGCTTATTCGCTGGGATAAGGCAGAGATGCCTGGGTACTGCTGCTCTTTTCAGGTAGTGGTCTCAGAGTGATGAAGTCTCCCCTCAGCTTTCTTTTCTCCAGGCTAAAAAACCCTGTTCCCTCAGCTACTACTCATAAGACTTGTTCTCTAGACCCTTCACCAGCTTCATTGTTCTTCTTTGGACATGCCCCAGCACCTCAATGTCCTTCTTGTAGTGAGGCGCCCAAACCTGAACACACTATTTGAGGTGCACTCTCACCAGTGCCAAGTACAGGGGGATGACCACTCCCTTACTCTTGCTGGTGACACCATTTCTGACACAAAGCAGGATGCTGTTGGCCTTCTTTGCCACCTGGGCACACTGACAGCTCATATTCAGCTGGCTGTTGACCAACACCCCCAGGTTCTTTTCCACCAGGTAGCTTTCTAGCCCCAGATTTACCTCTTTCAGAGAGTTTATCTGACTGGGTGGGGTTGATTCAGCAAAGTGACTCACCTACTGTAGTGCTGGTAGGATAGAACACCAAGATTTAGTACAGCCTGGTGATGCTGATAGACATGCCATCAATTTGGGGATGTCTACACTAGGTGCACCATAAGATTCACTCTTAAGCTAACCCTGGGATAACTGCCAGGTCTACATAGCAAAGACCAGTTTCATTCAGAGATATACTGTCTTTTATCCTAGAAGCAGTATAGTGTATCCAGTATATCCAACATGCTACTCCAGGGCAGTATCATCCTGCTAGTGTTATGTTTCCAGTTCTGGAATGAGCTTTATGTTAGATTTGGTTGAGATACCACAGCATGGTGCATCCTTGCACAGTGTTGAAATATCCTTAAGGTGGAATCCTGGCTGACTATCTGTGCAGTTAGATCCCTGCATCCCGAATACACCAGTCAGCCAAGGGAGCGAGTTTGTAAGCCAGCATGGAATTCCTCACTGTAGAATACCTGACTTCAAAATGAAAAAAAAAAAATAGTGGCAAAAGGACAGGAGTTTATATAGAAATGTCAGCATGAAAATTAAATGGATGGCAGCCATTTCACTGCTTAAGTAAATCTTGTACCCAGTTTTACTTGAGTTCATAAAAGACGGTAAATTAATGATGCTAGCTGCTTGCTTACAGCACTGCTAGCACTGCTAGCGCTAGCTAGTATTTCTACTGTTTGCTATGTAACAATATCTTTCCTATATAGCTACTGAATGGGCAGAGCTCTGTGTTCCTGCTGGACTACCAGAATGTAGCATCTGCTCCTCTCCTGCCAGTAGAGTCTGGCAGTAAAACCAGTGTGTCTGGCACAGGAAGATCAGTGCAGATTTTCTTCCCTGTATAGAACAGGTTTACCTGCTGGTCTGGAGACTCCTAGGCCACGTTTCTTCATTCTGGGATCTACACAGATGAAAGTAAAGAGGCTGCTACTCATCCATTCTTCTAACAGATGTAATTTCATGGGTTTTAACAACTTAAAGCATCTCTTAGGTGGTTTGAATTTATGACTATGTACAGTAGTCCCAGGACAACTGGAGTATAGAGTGCTGAAATGCAGGAACTACCTGCCTCATGCCATCTCTGTGATATGTGAGTCTTTCTCCTAAAAAGTTTTGAGTAGGAATCCACAGCCGCCTCTGTTCCTATTACTGATTCATTTGACCCCTTTTCACTCTGTGTTCTGACTGTCCTCTCTATCATGGGAAAGGAGCAGATACATGTCTCTTTGTCTCTATGGACGATTTAACTGATGCTACATTTCAGCACTGAATATTGAAGTCACAGAGATGGTTTATGTAGCAAAACAATAAAGCATTCATAATTCTTCTCCCTCACAGGAGAAATAAGACAGCCATACAATTCAACATAAATCTCCAGCTAAATCTAGCTGTTTGTAAAGTTGCTCATTATTATTAGTTTTGCTCTTCCACAGTCCAATCATTTTCTTCATTCTCCTCTGAGACTTTTGTCTGCAATTTCTCTCTAAAGTCTGCATTATATAGTCTCTTCCAGTGCAGTTCTGAAAATCGTGCATTTTTTATTCTAAACAAAGTTACAGATGTACTGACAAGAAGCTGTTGGTTGCTGTTTCATTTGGAAGATTTAAACATCTTATGAGTGAGCTATCTTTTGATGCTAGGGTTGGACAAACTATAATCAGGAAGAAAAACACTCGTTATTCATATTATAGAACATATTTCCAATTTAAATAAGTGTATATAGCGAATAATTAGACTTCAGTATTGTTTATTGATTTTTTTTCTTTTTTTTTCTCCAGAAACAAACATGCTTTTACAAGCTGTAAAACTGTAATATTTAGTACTATTTGGAAAATATTGCTAATATTTTAGTTTGAATACTAGTCAAGATTTCATGATGGTGGATTAACATGATAATAGGACTGTATGCATGCATCAAGTACATAAAAGAAGTGATAGGTAGATACACAAAAAGGACGTTTTGAGTTTTCTGAATGTGAATAGTTTGTATCACCTGAAAGTGGTAATAAACATCCACAGGCCTCTCTGAGAAAAAGTTAACATTTTAAGAACAGCCAGAATTCTGTGTAAGGAGAAAATTCTGAAACTGACCCAGCTAACATTAGGCTCTTTATGCCTGAAGGCATTCAACCTATCAGGAACTAATGTAGATTATGGATGCATGAGGAAAGAAAACATAATTTTGGATAGTGAATGTTCATGGTGAGTTCTTGATGACTTCAGTTAAATTGAGTCACCCTTTATAAAGGCTATATCTAATGAAAGTATGTTTTTTTCTCTTTTACAGACCTATTTAAACAATTTAATTTCAGTAGAAGGTAAAATTACCTTGCACGTATGTTAAATACCTTAGTATGAGAGAGTGCTCTCTTCATTGTCTCTTCATGTATTTGCAAGAGAAAGTCTTGGGGGTTTTGTTAGTTTCTGAACTTTACTTCCATTATAATTTTTTTCCTATTTTCAAGCATCTTTTCCAGTACTAGTTTATATTTGAATGCATTTGTATTTTCATGAGCAACTGCAATGCAGTCTAATTGAATGCATTGCAAAACATGTTATAATGCATAACTGTAAAGAAAGCACAACATTATTGCAAGATATTAACTTATTATTAAGTGGAATACTGGCAGTACAGCCATGGTGAAGTGTAACTATGATGGTGGAAATGTGTAATTATATACAACGAATTTTTCTCAGTAATGTTAGACACCACAGTTACCAAACACCTAGGGACCTAGCAGTAGTCTCTGCGTGCTATAAAAGTGTGTTTCCTCCTTAATTTTGTTAGTTAGGATACTGTTAATGGGAGTACTAAGGTCTATCTAACATTATTAAAAGTAACATGCAAAATTACTGAAACTAGAAGTTTCAGATTGTTTGACTTGATTGCTAAGAAGTGTTTTTTATTTTGGTTCTTTCACTTTCCCGTGCGCATCTGCTTTTCACTTTGGGATATATTTTTTAAAAATTATGTTAAAATGTTCCTTTAGGCCTTTCAGGTACAGTTCTGCAAGGGGTTAAACCAACTTTTAAAATCTCTTTGTTATACATGAAACTGTCCATTTGTACAAACTAAAGCCCTAGATTAAATAGGTATTACATCTTCTAGCATTGCAGCATTTTTTTTCGCACTTTTATAAAAGGTGAGATGTCTTTAGCAAATGAGACTTAATTAAAATGAAGAAAATACACAATTAAATAACCTGATCTTAAACTTTCTGATTTTAAATATATGCTTCACTAGAATTCCAGTCTCAGTAAAAGAGGAATTTGTAATGAAGCTGAAAAAAATCTGTCACGCTTTTAAGAGAGGCTCTGTTTGCAAAGCTATGGACAATTTGATGAATTTATCATAGTAGTTCTTGCAAATAATACTTTTACATTCATAAACTAATTATAATGCTAGCTATTAGAGCTATTCTTGCATTAAAAGAAATAAATCTTTGCTAGTCTGATTTGTGTCTTACTAGGGAAGAAAAACTTGAGGGCTCTTGTTTGTTTTCCTTCTGTCACAGACAACCATGCTGTATGATCTCCTTCGTGTGCCAGTTAAGCCATGCCTTGGCATGGAAGGGCTGTTGAAATGCTTTTTTCCAGAGTGTTAGATGTTTTCTCACTTACAGAGGGATTTATAAGGTAGTATTTCAGAAAAGGCTTCTGGGCTTGTAAATCTCATCCTGATTGCAAACTTAGTTTCCTGATTGTTGAGATACTCAGAATAGTATGAACTGTCAAAATCAACTTAATCTTTTATTTTGGTATTGATGGGACCCAAATTTCTTCCCTGTGTTTTAGTGGGTTAGGTGAAAAGCTGGAACTATTAGTTACAGAGACTGAGAGAGGCAGAAAAAAAAAAAGTGGCACACCTACAATGCATTGTCAGGAATATGTAAATGATTTCATGGATGAGAACAATCAATTACATAGTCTGAAGCCCCACACTGAATGATAGTGATTCTTCCAAAGCACACAAAACTGTGCAATTAAAATAATAATGCATGTGAGTAAACACTTTGCAATTGATCACACAGTACCAAATCTCAAGGTCTTCATTACTTCAACAAGGTCCTAGTTTAAATTTGTCTTTACAAATACTAACATTCAGTAGTGTGCATAGCTGGTGTATGGAACCATCTGCTTTTTCGACCATTATCTTGACCTGTTTTGCCTCTCATTCTTTTTTTTCATTGCTATACTTTCTGGATATGTCACCTTAAATTATCTTCTGTACTCCCAAGGGATTGTAGTGTATCAGAGTTCATATTTGGAGATTCCAGCATCGCTCAGTAGAAGCTGGATGTAAAGCATGAAAGAGGCTGTTATGTGCATTCTGTGAAATGGTGTGGCAGAATTTGACCAGGAAATACTTAGAATTAAATGGGAAGGAATGACCAGTGAGTGTAATCATTCCATCTGATGTGTCTGAAGATGTAAGTTGTGTGTGTTTTACTGTATAGCAAAACAGGGCAACTAATGTCTTAGCTGATGAAGGAGCTCATGTAATTTGCTTCTTGGAAGGGAAATTTCAAAGCAGTAATTAAAACTCCCAATTTTAAAACAGTTTCAATAGCTTTGGTTTTGATATAAGTGTGAATTTACTTTCACTGAAAACCAAAATTGCTTATTATAACATCATTACTTGTATCATGTAGAAAAGTTAGAATTTGAGAGTCCCTCTGATAATTTGCATTATTGTACATGCTTTGGGCAACACTTGAGGCACTACAGTTGGTTGTCTTTGGAGAGGAGAGCCTTACTTGAATGCCTAAATGCCAGATGTATAGTTTACCAGGGAGACTGGTCTTTCAAAGAGAATGGGAACACAAGGCAGCAGATTTGTAAATTCCAAACATTATTTTAGTATTTCCAAATGTATTTCAGTGTGATGTTCCTCCTTTTAGCAGAAAGTCAATATTCCAGAGAATGCTGAATTTCTCTAGCGATTAGAATGCCATCAGTTAGTCTTATCAGTGTAAATCCTGATGTTGGCAAGCACAGCTCATGTTAACACAGCTGACAATGACCTATGTGTGTTACGTGGTGCTCATATAAGCAGCTCTGCCAGCTGAGGGTAATGATGGATCTTGGCATAGACTGGAAAGTGTAATTTCTTCAGCATACACAGCAGCTACTGGAATAGAGCTTATGAGCAAAGTTCTATCTCCTAGTGTTCTGGTGCATTGCTGTGGTTTCTTTGTCAAGTTGTTGACTGTTAAAACTAATCTCTTCTTTTAGTTGATTTGGGTAGAGATATTTTCTTGGAGTGATTGGTGGTTTTGAAACATGGCATATTTAAATGGGATTACCATGTTTGTGCATCTCTTGCTAGTGAGGAATTTAATCAAAATCAGCAAGTGTTTAGCATTCCACTGTTTCATAAATTGTTGGCACCAATTCAGAGGTCTTACAGTGCAACTGGGAAAATTTAAGATGTTCAAGTATTAAGGAAAATACTCAGCTAGGAGTCTCCTTGAAAATATAGAGAAAATATTTAGGAAAAAGCCATATAGATAGTGGGTTATACTATGTAAGTATAATTCTGAGCTTAGATTCTAGAACAAATAACCCACATCTGCTTCATGATGTTTGTAGTTCAGTGTGATCACAGCTACATCTAGTTATTTAAAATTCAGATATTATTTTTAACTGGATAGATCAATCTTTAAATTGGGTAAATATGTAATCAGACTGAATGTACTGGTTCTGCTTTACAAGGAAGATTGTTTTGCAGCTTAATATTTTAGGATAAAGTTTCATTTATAGATGTACTGTGATTACTTCATTAAAGATACTAGTATGACTTAAAAAACTTGACCTGCTATAAAGTGTATGTTAAATGTTGATTTTTGTTTGTTTGTTTCTTTTTGGTTTTGTTTGTTTGTTTCTGGACACTTAGTATAACTAGAAAATGTTAGAATAGCTGGTTTCAATTCACACTTCCCTGCTTTTTTAGTGAAACATGCTATCTGATCTGAATGTTTAATCTGAGTAGATTCTTCATTTTTTTAGGGTACCATCAAAGGCCAAAAAAATAATGAAAGCAACAGCCAATATGGCTTTTGGGGTCGTGACATTATGCAGTATTTTCATTTGAACAATCATAATTTATGCTGCCTTTTAAGGAGCCTCTTGTGTTATGATATTATTTGCAATTTAAATTAGCTTATCCCTGAATTTTTATTCAGTTATGTAATGTCTTAAATTACATGAAAACCTAATAAGTAATTAATTCATTTTTCACACATAAAAACTCTAGGTGAAGTACAATGATTTGTAAAGTACTTATAATATATTACAGCAAGAAAATAATTAAATGAAAATGTATCTCCTTTTTATACTTCATCAGTAGTTCGTTGTAGTGTGCTTTATTTCACTGCATACAGTTACTAATGGGAGAGGGGATTCTACTTTGTTATTTTGCCACTATTTAATAGGTGGTTTGTTGTTTTTCTTAGATTCTGCAGATGTGCTTGTAATTGATTTGGCTTTAGTTGACAATATAATTCAAAGCTGCAAGTGGATCAGGGATCAGGTGAGTTTCTGATAAAAATGTGGAGCAAGGAAGTGCAAACTTTGTGTTTCCCATGGAAATTGGGAGCAGAATTGTCCTGAACAAAAAGAATAGGCAAACATAGGAGCCATTTTAACCCTTCGTTAGCCTGGAAAGCTCAACATGAAACTTTAAAGTCCTGTTCAGAGCTGGTTGTGTTCATAGCTGCCTGACAGTTGCATTATGTGACTACAGCTCTCTGCCTTGTTACACTTTCTGGATAGTAGGAAATCCAGCTCTACCTTTTCAGGGAGAGGTGGTGAAAATGCCTCTTTACAGGCCTAGGATGATCAACTGTCTCCTCAAATGGGAATATGGTCTGGGAGGAATGAATGTAGGGGCCTTTGAGACATATCACAAAATGTGCGTGAAAAGCAAGTCATGCAAGGATTGTCACAGGATGGATGTTACAACCTTGACGGCTTAAGCCTTCTAAATAGGAGATTGTTTGAGCACTCTGGTCATTTTTCTTTTGCCTTTTCTCTGCACAAAATGCACATTCACACAATTCTGTAAAACTGCCTTCTTTGAGTTGGAGCCAAAAACCAACAGAGCAAAATTATTTGCTCCACTGTTGTGCTTATTCCAGGCACGATGGAAGTGCCTTTCAAAGCAGAAGCATACTAATTACCTAGAGAATCTCTCATCTTGTAGGACTCCTGCTGGGTAACAGAAGCAGGTACCTGAGAATCCCTGTCTTCACTGCTGCAGGCTCTACTGTGCAAGCTAGAGGGGATATTTTATATATAAATCTTTAAGCCCCTGTCCTCTCTGTCTGCTCTTAAGCATTTAGTTTCCAGCTATACAGTAGAAAAATTTTGTGATGTTTTTCAGTTATGTGATCACCTTGACACTGTTCCCTCTCAGTTATCAGCACTTCTGACATTTTGTTGGAAGGTGCAGCAATGCTTCTTTATGCTTAGCCATATGATATGAGCCCATATCACTGGCTCAAGATAAGGGAAGGGTAATCCTCTTCCATGCTTCTATCTTTCAGTAAATCCAGTCTCATTTATGTCTCTTTATTCCTCCCACACAACACTGCAGCTCTCTTTAGGATTGCTGTTAATTGAAACTACATTTTCTTTTTGTTGCCCGTTTGGCTTCTACAACTCTTCATGCCTTTTAAGTCTTTTTATTTTCCTCACTTACATTGCTGTTTCTGTCTAGAATTGTATGCACTTCTTGTCAGGAATACGTTTCTCTTTGCCCCCAAAGTTCTTAATTTAGTGCTGAGGGCTTTAGTCTTGGTGCTCCAGTGTGTTTAAGCAGATGCTCAAATTTAAGCATAAGTAGTTAAACTACTAAATGTTCAACACATGCTTTTCAGAATTCAGAATAGATGGTATCTTTAGCATTTTCCTCAATGGGAGGCTGAAAACCTGAATATGAAGGTTTATAAATGTCATTAAATCTTAGTGAATATTGAGCACATATCTATAACATGTATGTCTTTAACTGCTTTCCTAAGTATACATGTTTTACCCTGATTTTAAGTTCTTTCCAAAAAGGAGCAAATTTTGGTTTTCTAATTACCTGCAGTATCTGACCCAGAAAAGATATAGTGCTTTTACAGATAATTAGGAGAGTGTGTTGTGCTAGTTCACCTCTCCATTTTTCTCATTAGGCAGACATCTATTCATCATTCTCAGGTTCCGTAGACAGGATTTTCCTGCTGAATACATATAACTGTAACCTATACTTACACAGAACTGTCAGCTAAGCTTTAGTTACAGCATTATTTTGTTGTTGAATGCTATTCCTGAAATGCTTTTGTTAAAGTGAGTGTGTGTATGTACTTATGTATCTGATTCTTCCAATGAGGGAAGAGAGTGTTTGAAAAATAGGGAACAAAACTATAAAAACTAGTGTTTAAAATGTCATTTTAAAATAGCTTTATTACACATTATTTTATGTACACTGTACATAGACAATTATTACTCCTGTCCACAGGTTTTGGAATACTCTGCTTTACTTCTCTGAAAATATTTGTTTATGGACTGCAAGAAAACTAAAATAAGTTGGTACTATTGTGATAAAATTTATGAAAAGTACAAGTTGCAGAATCCTCTTGAAATATATCTGCTTGGTTTGCTTTGAAAATCTTGCTTTTCTGAGTAGAATGATTGAAAAATGGTATTTTACAGAAAAAAACTTGTTGTGAATGCCTAAAATTTTTGATGTTATTTTTGAGTAGATTGATTCATATTCAGATTAGCTTCCTGCCAGATGGAGGGAATTTACAGTAAATCAGTTTTTGGCAGGAGATAAATAAAAAATTAACAACAACTGCTTATTTCTAAAAGTTGTCCTGTTCTTTCTCTGTGTTGGTAGGGCACATACTACCTATTCAAAGATAGTTTTGTTACCAATAAATTGTGGAATCTTAAAGCTTAAAGGGATGAGAGGGTGTTTGTATTTATAAAGAGGCTGACAACAGAACAAGTTTATATAGTGTTAACAGCACCTATACATAAAATATCCATTGATGTCCAGCATCTATGTATTGAGTTTCTGCTCCAGCAGTGGGTCTTGGTGCAGGAAAAGCTGTACAGTTGCCAGAAGTTATTCTAAGCTGTGATCTTGCAGACATGACTATATAAGCAAACCTGACAAAGTCAAACATTCCACATTCACAAAGGAAGGCTCATGAGTATGTAAAATCCTAACAGCCTCCTTTTGACCCATACAAATCAACCTAATGTATGATCCTATTAATATTTCTGTTCACAAGTCATCTATTGCATTATAAATGGGATACTGGAGTGTTCTGATATTAGGTCGATATATTTAGCTGCTGGTTTGTAATGGCCTTCACATGATGTGTGTGCCTGAGTTTTTAATGAGCAGTTTATACTATTGACTCTTTTAATGTATTTAATATGTGTCATGTTTAAACAATGTACAATATACGTATATAATGTATATTAGAAGAGAAAGCTCAAAATACTGGCTCAATACTCTTGAAGCCAGAGGTGAGGTAGCTAAAGTGGCAGTTAACAGCAAAATTCTGGTATGAGTAGCTAACCCAACAATCTTTCAGTGATTGTAGCTCAAGGTCAACAGCAGCTGGAAGCTACAGACGATGAAGTGTCACAGTCATATGATGTACATCTTCAAGTAGAAATAGAGGTAGAACAGTAACTTTGTTTTGACCTATAATTTTAGTGATAAAACATATACTTGGAATGTTGGTAACGCGTTTACTAAAAAAGGTTTAAAAAGCTAATTATCTCTTGCTTTGATGACTCTTTTCAAGAATGTTTTTCAAGATGCTGTCATTTGGGTTGAGGATGAATCCAGTCATCATCCTTTCCATCATGGCAGCCTCTAGGAAACTGCCCTTGATAAGGCATAGCATGAGTCTAATCCTCACAGCATACCTAGTCTCCTATGAGCAGTCAAAATTTCTGGGCAATGTCTTTTACTACACCAATGGATGTAGGTAGATAAAGTACAGAAACTTTTGGGCATACCATCTTTCATCAGGAGCTAAAGGTGTGTTAACAATTTAACTGGCTTAGCAGCTGGCCTCTGCAAATCCTCTTCAGCTAAAGGTTAGTCATTTTAGGGAGCTTTTTCTGTGCTCACAATTTCTTTCTGTTATCAAGAATGACTTTAAAGGCCCCTGAGAAATCCTGCTTCTCCAAAATGAGGTATTTAAAGAACTAACTTTACTTTCTTCTTCCTTCCTTCTGGAATTTTATTTTCAGTATCTTAAAAGATATTTAAAGTATTTACTGGAAATGTGAGCATACTTTTCTTTGTCTTCTGTGACTTGTGCAATGGTTCAGAAGTTTATATTCCTCCCTTTCTTCCTTAGCTTTATTGTTTTATACATCCATTGTGTTCTAAACTGACATCATATACAAAGCTATGGGCTTAAGCACTTTTTTTCTGCTTACAGGCTTTTAGAAGCCAGCGCTATAACTTTATAAATTTCATCTGAAGAGAAGAATTATGCATGGAAATTTTTAATGGATTCACAACTTCCATTTGTTTGTGAGATTTATGTAGAATGTAAACATATATGGCAAATTCAAGATAGAAATTTTTTTCTCTTCCTCTCGCTTGGGAAATTGTATCATCATGACTTAGAATACTAAACATATTGATGCTCCCCAATTAAGAATGGGATGATGTCAGATATTTTATTGGCATATCAACTAGGAGATATTCTGTCTTTCTGTTTTTTGTACACCTCCTGTCAAAGGGACTTAGAATTAGCACACTTTTGTCCTTGCCCAAAAAAATGCCAGGGTGAGAATCTCAATGATGATCGCCATAAATGGCTGATGAGTTAAACCTGAAACGCTGTTGTCAATAAATTACTTTTTCTTATTTCTGAATGTGCATATATAGTACTTCTATGTTTCTTAGGTATTAGGCATAATGCACTAATGTTATGGAAAATTATGCTGTGGAAAATGTATATTTTCAAATAACTTTTACATTTATATTAGTGGTTGATATGCAGAAATTGTAGGTGTTTTATAAAATGACTATATTTTGGAGACTAAATTTGAACTTGGAAGTGAATTAAAATAAAATGCTTAGGCTATGAATGGATATTTAACTTACCCTGTAAAATATTAAGAAAGCTTCATTATACAATAATTGTTTAGGATGAAATTCAGTGGCTTTAGACAGGTAAAAGAATTGCAGAAAGAAAAGACCGTCACTACAAGATGAAGCACAAAAGTTCTGCAAACTCCCAGACCTGAAGGGAAGTGATAAATGAGGAGGGAATGAAATTGTTTATTACTTTATTCTTAAAAGAAATTGCTTTGTAGGCTAAGATGCCATGTCTTCTAAATACTTCTTCTAAATACATCTGCTGAACGGGAGTGTTCTACTTGATGCCTATTGGATGCTGTAGAGGAGTGGAGATGGAGAGGGAGTGTCATGTTTGCAGAATCATACCATCTGAAGCAGAAGCTATTCTGCAATTTTTCCTCTTAAGTCTGTCAAGGTCCCTCTTGATGGCATCCTTTCCCTCCAGCATGATGACTGCTCCACAGCTTGCTCATCAGCAAACTTCCTGAAGGTGCATTCATGTTGCTGACAAAGATGTTCAACAGCACCATTCCCTGAGGAATGCCACTCCACAAATGAAACTATGAACTGCAACTGTTTGAGATGGGAAGGTTTTAAATGCACAGATTTAAATTTGCCATAAGCAGGAAGTAACAGCATACTTCCCTGGCCAAGTAATTATCTGTTTGTATATTTTGTATTTATACATACACACATGCTTGAGTTTGAGATACATTGTAGTAAGTTAGTGTGAAACTTGTCATCCTTGAACCTGTAATTAAGTTGACGGTTTACTAATTCACTTGTTGTAGTAAGTGCTGCTAAAATTAGCCTTTGATTTATCTCATTTTATTAATAAATCTTGAATTGCTGATAAATCAAACTGTGTCAAATGTATTAATCCATGCCAGATTCCCATCAGAAATTCCTGCAGGAATCTATTAAGACCCATTCTTATCTAATTACAGAACAGGTGCCTGTGTAGGAAAGTTGATGTCTAATTAAAAAAAACCCCACACTACCACCTGTAGTAAATAACTTTGTAAGAGAACATCAGGTATGGATGTCAGAAACTAAATGATCTGTCAGTTTTGATGCCACCTGGGTCACTTTAAATAGGGAGGTGATTTTCTGTGTCTTCCCAGTAGTAACAGCAGACAGACTTAACCAAGAGAAAGAAAGCTACTATTAGAAGAACAGAATCATGGTATTATATTATTAATTTTGATGTAATTTATGGCTTAATTCAGAAGCTTTCTACTAGTCTTAACTTTTTCATCATTCTGAAGATTTTCTACAACCATAAGAAAGCTTCATTATGCTTTCTGCATTGTTGTGTACTAAGCAAGTTTTATCTTCATGATGTTTCCATTCTGAAAGGATACACCAAGAGTGTAAAAATGACAAAGAGAAGGAGTTATGAACCATTCAAGTGCTTTTTGCTCAGGAAGAAGTACCAGTAATAAGTTTGAGTTTTTTTCTTTAGCAGAATGTCATGCATTTAAATGTGAGAAAACTTCTGTAGAAGCTGAACCACTAGTTTGTTTCCCTGTTTTTTTTTCCTGTGAATATAGTGTTGGATCTTTTAATTTTATGTCTTAGAATTATTTTGAACCACTGCTATTCCCTCCACTGTTACTGGCCCCATTATCTTGACTATAGAGCCATTATGGGGATATTTTACAGAAAATACTGTCCGAATTTAAGGCAGATTTTGCAATGTCTGTACTTCTTCCTTATCAAAGATTGAAGAAAAGTGTGGAAAAAGTTAAATAAGAAAAAAGAATACCTTATCAGATCAAAAAGATGTCTAGTGAACCTCAGGGCATACATAAAGCTGTTACACATCTTACACCATTTGGCTCCTCCAGTGCCTGGATTCAGGTGCCCATTGGGCATTGTTGAGTGGAGGGAAATGGTGAGCCAGACATAGCAATGTTCTGTTTAATGTAAGCTTCTCAATTTGGAGTCTTTTGTATAATTTTTTGATATGTAGAAATTTTCTTCAAGAAAATTTAGCATTCGATATTCAAGAACACACCATGTCCCCAAAAATTTAAACCCACATTAGAAAACTTCTAAATATTAAGTCAATTTCAGCTAGTTTTATATATTTATGTGGTGAAGGTATTCAGGTCCAGAAGTGGCTTTGTATAACTGGGAAATATTTTTATTACACTTTAGTGGTGATTGTAGAGATATTGCAAAGTGTTAGCAGAGGAAGACCAAACTTTGAGAAGCAAGTCAAATATTTTAAGCAACTATCCTTACTACTATTGTGCATTCTTCAACACCTGAACTCAGATAGAAATCACCATAAATGTAAAGAAAAGAAGTGAAGTACAGTCTTGCTTTAGAAAGTTATTGAGACATTGACATCTGAGTCAATGCAGTGTCACTTCAAAGGTGTCTGAAAGAACCCAGTAAAACCTGAAAGGACAGTTGGCATCAGTTCTCCAGAATGTCCTAATTATATGCCAAGAAGATGGAGAACTCATAGGTGTCTTTGAAAAAGAGTGTGGTGTGGCAGTGAAACTTTTTTTTCTGGTGAAAAAGACCTTTCCCACAGTATATTCAGTTCTGTTACTTTTAAGATAAACCATGTGGACGATGTAGAATGATCTCTCTACAGCTACCTGAAAGGACATTGTAGAGAGGTAGGTACTGGTCTCTCCTCACAAGTAACTAGTGACAGAACAAGGGGGAGTGACCTCAAGCTGCACCAAGGGAAGTTTAATCTGGACATTAGGAAAAATTTTTTACTGAAAGGGTTATCAGGCATTGGGACAGACTGACCAGGGAGGTGGTTGAGTCACCATCCCTGGATGTTTAAAAGCTGTATAGATGTGGTGCTTCGGGACATGGCTTACTGGTGGACTTGGTAGAATAAGGTTAATGGTTGGACTCAATCTTAAAGGTCTTTTCCAACCTTAATGTTTCTATAATTCTCTAAATGTAAGTGGAAGAGTTCTAGTTATGCCCTCTTGCTATCAGATATGCAAAGAGCTTGTGCATCCTCACTTTGTAAACCTTCTGAGCAACAGTTTTGTTTTCTTTACTATTGCAATGTTACATGAGTATTGTGAAACACATTGCCAGTAATAAAATCTTAAAAGCTTGCCAAAATCATTAGATTCTATACACTTATTATTTGACTGAAAAAGTGCTGCATGTTCATCACCAGCTGTTTTTCCAAATGTGGTAATATACTGTAGAGGCACAGAGCTGAATCCAGTAAGCATATTGAAAAGATAATATCACTTGTCTTGTAAAGAATCACAGATCGGAAGAAACATTTTCAATTCAATTATGGATTCCAACGTCAATTACTTTAAGAACCGTTCTTGGTAATTTATGGAGTTGTTCGCAGACAAACAGTCTTATACATAATTACTTTTCATTTGATAATAAACAAGGGAAGCAAACTCATTACGGTCCAAGTCTTGCATGCATAGAAGCCAGCTGGTAAATAAACAATCTCAGAATACCTGCTTACCCATGAATTTAGTAACAGTTTATTTGTAATGTCACTTCCAGAATAAAAGTTCTTTCCTCTGGATACTAGTCTGTAATCCTGCAAGAAAGTGCATTTTTGGGGACCAGCACTTTAAGATATGTCAGCTTAGTGATGACAGTACAGTTCCTATGTCACTAGGTAGAAATATGAACAGCAAAATTTCTACCCTACTCTACTGCTCACCCATCCAGGCCTTTTGTGATCAGTGAACAATGAAGTTACACTGCTCATTTCCTGCCTTGCTGGAGGAAAATTAAAGTGCAAGTGTTTTACATATGCTTGTACAGAAGATATTAGTCAGGAAGGCCATTATTTCAGCAATAGTGGGAAGGGGTTTCTGTGAAGTTACCCCGTGAAAGCCTTTATGCGATCACCCATTTCTAGATAGAGCTTGTTCTATCTGAAACTAAAGGACATTTGGATATCTAGATTTCTATGCTTTTCCATTGGCCCCATAGGCTGATGTCCTTCATTCCAGGTACCACAGCATAGTCCTTGCTACGTGAGGTAGGATTTCTGAACATAAAATCAAATTTCTGTGACAGATCAAAGGTTCTGGAAACCATGATGCTAATATAGTAGTATTTTCAGAATATGGAAAAATTGCTTCTGTGATGAGTTGGCTAAATTGTGAATATGGATAGTTTTCCATCTCTCTCTTCTTTCATTTTTATACCTTTCAGCAATTTTACTTTCTTTTTAAATTTTTCCTCTTTTATCTTGTTCCTTCTATTTTTCTGATAGCATCTGCATTTTTCTGTGGAGCTTACTCTTTGGCTGAATTCTGTATGGTGATAAAGTATCTAAGGGCAAACTGCTCTGTAGATTATCTGAACTAAAATTTGATAAAACTAAAATGTGTATTGACAAAGTCTTTTCTATTACTAAAGCATTGTTTAATAAGTTTTGTTGAGAAAATCAAAATAAACTATTTATAGTCCTTTATGAATGAAGTGTTAGGAAAACCAAACCAGCAAAACCTAACCAACCAATAAAAAAAGCCTTCACCTCAAACCCCAAGCCTTGTAAACACTCTCTGTGTGTTCCAGTCATCTATAGTAACAAAGAAAACAAAAATATTAAGGCAATTTACAGGAACATTTCAAGTAGATAATGGAGTATCTTGCCAGTTGTTTGGACAACATGGAATAATAGACCAGTCAAGCATTCTCTCTTGCCAAAAGTCTTTCTGGGTACTTTTTTTTGTATGTCTAATTCCATAATTTGCATGTGTATGTATTGTTGTTTCAACAGAGCATCAATTGATGTTGATATTAGTGTCATTTCAAAGATTTGGATTTTCAACTTTTTTAAATTTTACTTTTTTACTGTAGTGTAGTCCATTGGCTTTTGTGTGGCACTTTGCTTTTTCTCTTTATAGTTTCTAGCTTTTGTTGTTTAATGCCAGTTTGTTTAATGTCTGATTTATGTCACTACAAGTAACAAGCATCATTCTTAGATATTAACTGCACCGTAGCAGATTTGGCACCCAGGGCGTAGATGCTTGAGAACTCAGCATGTGACGTCTGTATAACATTTCTGGTATGCAAGCCCACTTCCGTAAGCAGAGGAGCCATTAACCCTCACAGGAAAACTAGATACTGTCACAGATATAGAGCTTTCAGAAAAGATGCTGCAGTAAACCTGTTTAGCATCCCCCTTGCAGGAAATTAGAGATATGCTTTGCAGTAAGTGCTAATGCCTCTGTGCTTCTCTTTCTTGTTTTTTTCTCTTGTTTTTTTCTCTTTTCTTGTTTTTTCTCTTTTCTTGTTTGGAAGTTGATACTGAAGAGTCATAACATGGATAAAGCATTATAGGACAAGTGACTTATCAAGTATATCATGAATAATGCATCTTGCTTGACTGAGTATCTGTAATGGCACTGCTTGCATCTTTAAAATGCATTTCAAAAACATTTTCATAATAAACTTAAAGGGCCTTTTTCACCTCAGTGATCAAAACTACATTGCTGTAATACATATTTGTGACATAAGACATATTTCTCGACTTAGGATTTATTAGTGTGAAGAAAATTGCTCTTTTGAAAATCAAGGAATGCAGATACTTTATTACTGTAGCAAAAGGTATTATTCATCCACATTCTGCACCTCCAGTTGCAAAGATTGTTTATTGTCTGTAAAAGGAACATGACCTTAGCTTTCTCTAAGCAATCCTGGAAGCAGCTGGCTTATGACAAGAAGATTTTTGCTTGCCCTTTCTTTTCAACGGGTACTTTGGTGTCTTGATGCATTTTTAGAAGGGGATTGATGCATTTAGTATACAGAAGTAAATGTGCATGTTGGTACACCTTTCTGCAATATTTCTTCTAAACTTGTAGATTTAAAAGAAATGAACAAAACCAAATGAGAGACATTGTGTGGCTCCAGTAAAAATTTTAGGCATCCATTGCAGAAACTAAACTCTCAGGTTTTGTGAATTACTTTACTTTGTGTTGCATTAAATCAACAGAAAAGTAATCCTGAAAGATTAAGTCTGGCTTTTGGCAGATACAGGAAGTTTATTACGAAGGGATAAACCTGACTAAATACATACTTCTGAGCAGTCAACAAAGTAGGCATGCCTAGGTGTTAATTTCAGTATTGTGCCTCCTGTAATTCAACATGAGAAATGATTATTCTTACTGTCCAGTAATGTCCTTTGTCAATGTGAGACAAATAACACTGCAAATCTCTTTCACTGTCTTTTGCCACAATATTGGCACAATGTGGGAAGTTTATTGTGAATTGTACCTTTATAATTTATGTATTAATAAAAATCCAGAAAGGTATACCATTGTGAAGGTAATAGTCTTTAAGTCACTGAGTTCCAGGTGAGAAGAAATAGTTCTGATACTGTTTCTTCATTGTCATTGGATTTCTGTCTAGGGATTTCTTTGTCTTATGGTGAAGCATATTCTCATACCTTATTCTAAACTGACTTTAAAGTGCCTATTAATATAAATGTAAAATTAGTCCACTTTAAAATGAGATAGAAGAAATGTCTGAGAGTCTGAAAGAACTTAGTTATGAAATTGGTGGTTTTAGCAAAGAGATTAGAAGAATGGCCATGTAAAATGAATTAATCTCTGGTTTTGGTCCATTTTATTCCAAGTTATTGTTTTGCTAGCACTTCACTTTCTTGGACAACTTGGTTATATCCTCTGAGATGTGTTCTTTTGGTTGATAATTTCATTGTTGTCAGGGTTCTGTCATCTTTTGTAAATGGTGTATTTCCCTGAAATAAAAACTGAATAAAAGCAGTCAAGTAATATTACACATTTAACTTGGTACTTTTCCTCTTTTTATCTTTATTAATTGAGCCTGCCTCACCAATACAGTTGTACTCAGGTACAACTCAGGTTTTCAAATTCAGATCTATTTTTCTCAATACAGTCTCACAAAATGAATTCTCATCAGCGTGTGCATTTGTGTTTGTGTCAAGTTGTGTGTGTGTCATTATATTTAGTATTTCTTTTATACTAACAGAAATCAGCGGTGATGTAAACTGTGTTTATAACAGTTTATTCACATGATAAACAGTTCAGTAATTTACCCTGGCACTTTGACTCTGATACAACAGGTTGCTTTTCATTTGAAGTATTTTTAGTACTCCTTCAATAAAAAATGCAAGTAAAGACTTTTTAATTTATGATCTGAAAAGCTTATTAAAACATGTAATAATGAAAATAAACTGGGTCTTTTCCATCTATAAAAATCATAAATCCAAAGCTAATGTAATTTCTATAAACTTTTTCTCTGTGAACTTCAGTTTCTTTATACCAGAAAACCAAATTAGTTTATATTTGTTTTCCTTGAATTTCTTTACAGTGCCTAATAGTTTCTGAGGAACAAAGTTAATTGACTCATGTTCTCTTCCCTGTGAAGTGTCATGTTAAGATAAGCACAGACTATCAAATTACTTATTCGTGTGAACAGAATTCAACATGTGTTGCCCTAGATAGAAAGATCTAGTGGTTAATTCAGCCATGCTAGTGAAAGTCCGTCAAGCAGCTGTAGCTGTCATTGCTTATTATGGTCAAACAAGCCTGCTCATCATATATTTCTAAAAAAAAGAGAGCAATTTTAAAGGTTTATTACAATCTACTATCACTTGCCTAAGGTTAGCTTTCACATTTCTCCTTTTTTCTTTTGCTAACTGAATCACAGTTATTAGGTTTCTATATGCAATATACAGAAATCTAATTTCGACAAAATCATCACCATCACAAACTCCTTGCTCATTAGATCAGCAGGTATCTATTTTTATTTTCATATAGAAAGATTCAGAGTTTGCAACTTCTGTTTTTTCTGAGTGGCTTTTATTAATTTGGGTACCCTGACTGCATAAAATAATATTATAATACGTAAGCAAGACTAAAACTTGATTAGTCCAAGGGGGTGACATACAAAATCTTTGTATTGCAACAGCCTCTCCCACTCCCTGCCTGAGGACAGTCACCACACATAGCATATGGAGATGCAAAATCCCACTACAGCACTGGGGAAAAGCCAAATGCCTGTGAGAATCCCTGAATCATGTTCATCTCACAGCAGGCAGGGAAGAGAAAGAGGCAGAGAATTGTCTGGTAGGGAAATCTTTACTAGTCCTTTGCAAAGTGACAGCATCTCATAATTCCTGCTATAGAAGGCATCCTAAGCTGGGAAGCCTGTGGTGACACTGCTGACATGCTACCCCATTTGGCTGCCCTAGTGTAGCTGCAATAGCTGCTGGCCTGTCCCAATGTCCTCAGGGACTGTAAACTGAATCCCTTCTCAGTAGGTGTGCCAATACCAAGAAGCTCTCTGTGTGCTTATTTAGTAGTCCCTCAGCTATACTGCTTAGGGCAGAGATGTGATTTGTTATGTGCCCATGAGTGCCAACAGGTTATTTCAGGGACAAGAATCTTGTCAAAAGTATTCACCTAGTGAATATTGTGCAGTCGCTAGTAATATTTACAGATAGCACGTGGCTAACAAATCATTTCAGTCACCTTAGCTGCATGTACACGGTTTCAGATGCTGGTTTGCTTGTTATATTACTGAGCTGTAAGTAAAACATTATCATTCTGATTCCTGAGCACACTGCATTTTTATATAAATGTCTTCCCTGTTTCTCACCTCTCATCAAAAATTTCAGATGTGGTGATTTTGGGTCACAAACCACTTCCAAATAATCAGTGATCTGTCTATTGTTACAGAAATCTTTTTTTCCCTACTGACTGTTTTTAATTATAGCCCCATTGGTAGCCTTTCATTTAGCTCAAAGATTGAACATCTCTTCTTGTCATATTTTTCACATTTGATTAAATCTTGTCTCCTTAAGAGTTTGTCTGGATTTCAGCAAGAGCATTCAGCTCTACTGTCTGTTTGGCAAATTTTTTTTAAAGGTGTTCTGATTTGTGGAATACTTGGGGATATTTTTTCCAATTTTGGTGCTGTAAGTTAATATGATTTTATTGCATGTATAAGTATGTATCTTGGTGAAATAGGTGTTTGTAATTTGTTTTCTCATTCTATTTGATGATTTAGTGCCTGTCTTGAAGTCACTGTTTTAGTACTTAGTTGTTAAATCCTTAGAGTAAACTTCATAATATTTGGCACAAGTTTCCCTTTTTGATTCAGCAATCTGTACAGAATTTATGAAAAATGGTAACTGTTATGTAGAATGTTTTTCCTTCTCAAGTCAGTTAAGAAAAGTGTCTATCCCTGTTACGGAGTTCTGGAGAAAGAAATTTTAAAACCTATACAAAAAAAGGTAATACCTGTCAAAGATAGTAGGCCATAATCTGAGGTATACTAAACATTATTTGGACTTCTGTGGACAGATTTCAATATTATTAGCGAAAACATTGGTACTGATGCTTCTAGAGTTATCCGTCAGCTTTAGAACCATCATATTTTCTAGTACATGAATACACACATGCACAGACGCACAGACATAATTTAGTAAATGTCTTCACCTTTAATTTGATAAAATTTGCTTATTTCTGAGACCCAAGGATAAAACATCCTGGAATAGAAATACAGAGAAGGTTTATATGTCAGCATTTTTTTCTGCCAGTGCAGTGTTGTTAATTAGAGTGATTTTCTTCCACCTCTTTCAAAGATGCTCTGATTAATGACCTTAATCCCTATGAACACTACCATTTTTTTTTTCCTCTCTTCCTCATATTTTTTTTTACAGACTGGAAACATGCTAGGTTATAGCTTGCTATTTTAAGAAGTAGAGTAAGATGTGGAATAATTATGGCAATAGGGATTAACTTTTCAGGTTCACTTTTGCAGAGAATTTCCAAAATGTAATTAAATTAGTTCCTTTATTTGCATTCATCTACTGCGTTATTAAATCACATATTGTCAGTAATTAAGATTACCACAGGCTTTTCCTTCAGGTGTGTAGGTAGTTTTCCTATAGAATTTGCTAGAAACAAGTGTAGTTTAAAACTTCTAAGTAAGTTAAAAAACTCCCAAGGAAAACATTTCAATAATGATGAAATAAACAAGTATCCAGATATTGTTGCCCTAAGACACAATATCAGCTGTTATAATCATGCCAGTATATATAATGACAGTTGATTTCATAGCTCATATAAGCACACGATAATGAAGTTAAATAATAATGGAGACATATGTTAGGGTAGCATTATTATTCTGGACTGTCACAATCTTTTAATACTGTGGGTTAAAGGAAATGGAAGGCAATTCTATCCTGCTTCCACCAAATAGTTTAGGTAGGATTCCTACCTCAAGTTACCTCTTTTATTATGGTTGGTATTTTTTTATAATTTTTTGAATGATTTCTAGATTTTATTTATTCCTGCTTTCCTTTAGGAATCAAACAGTTTCCATTTATGACTGTGGCTGTTGCTTTTGTCTCCACTGTGATGGTCAGAGAAAAAGCCATTGTGCTGACAGGATGGAGTCATATGCTTGAACTGGAATTGAGCAATGATGAATTGATATTTGGTCAACTTTTCAGCCAAGCTTTTTCTTATTATACTAATCATGAGGAAAAAAAAATGTTAAGAGTTCAGTTCCTTTGTATCTCTTGCTGCTCGTGGCTTCATGTTTTCCACTGGCAAATTAGTTTCTGCAGGAAGCTTATTGCCCAGATACTGAATCTTCCAGTGATTAAGTTAAGTGATAGAGTAAGATTGTGTGCAGGCTGGTAGGGATGTGGTGATTCACACTTACTGCAGTCTGGAGGGAAAATTGCCCCATAGCATTATTGTTTGATCTGCACCTGTCCAATTGCCTCATTTTTAGCATAATTATATCCAGAAGATAACCTGTAATATTTACATAGCAGAGCAAAAGTGGGTAAAGCTAAATACACAGGCTACCTTAAAAAAAAGCAAGAGTGTAACATTACAGATGTTAGCCTTACTGCAGTGCTTTATATGTCCAGATTCTTTTCTTTCTCTTACTTTCTTTTTCTGTAAATGCTCTCTACTCATTACCTATTTTGATTCTTATAATCTGAAGCTTCCAGCAAGGCTTCTCAGCTTATCCAAACCCTGTTAACATTGTGATGCAACTGGTGAGTGTCAGCCTTGTTTGGCATCCATTTGGATTTATGTAAGTAAACTCATTTTGCTACTTGCATATGAAAAATGCATACTTTCTGCCACTACTCTTTTTTTGTTTGTTTCTTTTTGTGTTTTTGTTTGTTTGGTTGGTTTGTTTGTTTGTTTTCCTGCATGCCATCCCTCTCTTTACAGAGACCATCAAATTGCTACAGTTCTCAAAAATTCTAAAATATGGGCTTTCCTTATCAAAAACATGAGCCTGTTTTTCCCTTGGTAATTTTGGTTCTGCCTATATGATGCCCTGATTTTTGAGAAGCTTTGATATGAAAATGAGGGCTCTAACTCTTATGCATTCCCCAGCACCTTCCCCTGAAACTGTGATATTTTTGAAAGCTTGGGCAATGGCAAAGTAGACCTAGACCTTTTTTTTTTTTTTTTTTTTTAGTATCTTAAAACAGCATTTGCTTCTAAGTCTGCAACTTCACATTGATTAGATAGTAGATTTTCTTGATTAACTCCTGACTACTAAAGCACTTTTGTTCTTTCCCGTGCTGTTGGGAGATTTATTGATTTAATTGAAGGAGTTGTTACTAGATTTTTTTCCAGCTGTACATATGTCTCTTCCTCCTTAAGTTGTATACTTTATTCATTTTTTTTCAGCCTCTGGGCTATGACTTTTTTTTCCCAGGAGTTATGAGTTAAAACAAAGGCTCAACTACTCTTCAAGTATCTGCTTCTGATTAGCTTGACTTTAACTTACTTTTAACAATAGATCAGTTTTGCCTATGCATATGCTACACAGGGAATTTCCTTGGGAATTAGTCACAAAAATACGCAAGTAATTTCATTTTAATGAAAAAGAAATAGGTTATTTTAACAATGCAGTGTCAACTTTGTGTCATATTTACTTGGGAGCTTTGTATTACTGAGATTTCTTTCTTTTTTTTTTTTTTTCCTGTCAGCTATTTCTGCAAATTAAGAAATGCAAGATAATTAAAATAATGAAATATAGAGATTATATTACACCAATATAAAACTCTCTATCCTCACTGTCCTTTCTTCTGTAGCAGCAGTTTCAGGGGCATAGTGAAAAAAACAGAGTGTTTTTTTTGTTAGGCCAGACAGTGGAATTGTTCAAAAGTTATTTGCTGTTCATCAGATTCTTCAGGTTATGTGAATGTTTTGAAATGGGACTGCAGGATTTGTGGCAGCAGTCAAGAACCTGTAGAAAAATACAGATATTATTTGGTAACTGTTGTGCACAACATCTGAAATCATACTGGCTAATTTGAGACTCCACATTTTTGTTCTTACTACAGAAATCTTCAGTAATTTGTAGTGAAACATAATTAACAACTGCAATGAAAGATAATAGCATATGGGTGTATACATATACAGAAAACACTGATGCATTATGTTTGCAGTACAATGCAATCCCTGTCACCTCCTAATTGTCAGAAACTCAGCATCTGAAGTTTTAAGTAATCCCAGAGTTTTTCTGTCTTAGAAACGTCTGTTTCTTCTTCATATTCCAAACAAGTCAAAAGGAGGTAAATTGTTTTATCACTACCAGAGCACTGGTTTTTTTTCTTGTAACTATGTATCAGTATATCTCTCCAGTTTTATTTCAGACTGCAAAAATGTTTATTAAATGATCATTAAAGAACAAAACTGATTCAACAGAAAAATAAACTTACTTTTGATAACTTTCATCAAAAGAAAATTGGAATATAGAGAAATACATCAAAGTACCCACTCTATAAAAACAGAGAGGTCACAAAATATTGATTTCTAATTCTCTGCCATATAGCTTCTGGTGAATCCTTACAATGACGTTTAAAATACTTCCATTACTGTCTCTTTGCCCCAGGTTGGGTGGTGCTGGATCCCCTGCAGAGCTGACTGCTGAAATGCTTGGCTGTGTTAGCTGAGGGTTATAGGATAAATCACCACTGCAGAATAGCGTGAGCTGTCTGATGGATAAGCACCTATCCCCTTTTTTCCAGGCACAGAAAGAGGGTTGGAAGGAAGGTAAAGACAGAATGACTTGAATCTGTCACAGATTCACTGTATTTTATGTAACAGGATTCACGGTGTTAAATTCTTTGGCTGTGACAACACAGCATAAATTTACATTAATTTAGAGTCCTCTGAATCCAATAGGATCTTTTCTGTGCATGTGTGAAGTGCCTTAGTGGCCTCATTAGGGAATTTTGGAAAAAAAAGCTTTGTTTAAAGAAACTTAACTGGTGTAGATTTTCCAATGCAAAACAGGTCTCTTTGAAGAAAATCCTTGTATAAGGATGAATTCAATAGATCATACAGAATGTTCATATAACCCACTATTATCTTGAACACTGTCAGTATTGTGATACATAGGCAAACCCATGAATATAAGAATGTATTGATGCTCTCCCAATCTACTTTTTCAGCCCCTGTATGTTCCTCTGATCTTACTGACCTAGAAATAGTGATTAAAAAGTATGGATTTTTCTTCTATGAATTTTCTCAATTGTTTTTGAAGTAGAGTGAACATTTAGCTTCTTCACTGTTCTGCAGCAGAACACTTCAAGGCTTAAATGTGTTTGATTGGAAGGTTTTTTTTGTTGTTGTTGTTTGTTTGTTTGTTTTTTCCTTTTTTCCTTTTCTTCTCTTTTACTTTATAGTTGCCTGGCCTTCTATGGTCTTTCTTAAACACTGCGTCATATCTATCCTTGAGTCCTCTGGTACAGAGGCAGATTTAAGTGGGAGATTACACTCTGTAGTTAAGAGTTTATTTATTTTTTGCTAAGTTACTTTGGATTGCTGGGTAAATACCATCTGGTTGTGGCAATTAGTTACTCTTCATGTGTTCTACAAACACTTAATTTTTCTGTTTGAGGTAAATCCTTCAGTGTTACCTTGAAATAACATTCTCAATAACTTTCCCAGATGTCCATGGTGAACATGGCTGTGTCTTTCATGGACATTTGTCTTGTACTGTGATCATCAAACCACTCTGCATAGCCCCTGGCAGGTTTCCTAAAAATGTATTTTAAAGTTTTATGTTTAGTTGTCACGCCTTCCCCAAAATCTTGGTTTGCATTATTGTGATTTTACAGATAACTTGTTAGAAATTGTTTCTTGTATGGAGCAGACTTCAGTTTTTCACAGGTTCATTATTATTTTGAAAAAAAAACTTCATGTAACATGGTAGCTAATAATATCAGATATTTTTTACCCCTCTTTTTTTTTTTTCTTAGTAGTTTACATGTATGCATTCTGACCCTCTAACATCCGGTTTTCAAATACCTCCTGGTAGTCTTCTGATACCTGAAAATAAGAACCAAAAAGAGATTCTCAGTGCTGACTGTGAGTCCTGCAAAAACCACATTCATATTACAAAAATATCACAAGTTTTTGCTGTGAGACCCACTTTCAGTAGGTGCAGAAACTTCTATCCTTATGATACAATCTTGTCCATCAAACTCACTTTGTAACTTATTTGGGCATAGAATTGCATATGTCAAACCTAGAATTGTCAAGGAAACCATTAAGACCAGGGGACACCATCACTCAAAATGTATACAATTGTAGCAACTTTGAAGAAGGTGAGAAGCCCATCAGAATATACAAAAGACTTGGAAAAGTTACAAAATTTTCCTCTTTGCTTGGTGGTATAAATTAAGAAAACATACTATGTCACTTAACCTATAATCACCATTTAAATGCCTGTCAACCTACTCGCACTTTTACTTTTATGACAATCATTTAAGGTAAAGATGGTAACTACATCTATATTTTTTAATATATCTGCAAATCATTACAAATACCATGTCTCACTCTTGTAAAGGTCATACTGCTGTATCTTGCATTTATGAAATTACTGTTTTATTTGCATTTTCAGTTAGCTATACTAATCATAATTTCATTCCAAATCTACAAGTTACAATTTATTTCTCTTCTTACTGTAATGAGCCCTATAGTTACCAGAATTTTATGTCTTTTTACCTTGGTTTACTTACCCACTCATTTATTCATAGCTTTTCTCATCTCATGATGCGTGTCTCTGGCCTGCATTACACTTTCTTCCATCCTCTTCTGGTTTCTTAAGAGACATGTCTGGGAAAAGAAATATTTTAGAATAAATAAATCGTTTAAAAATAAGGTAGTTCAAATGTTGACAGTGTTTTTTAGTTCACCTCTTCTTGAACCTAAATCTTATTAAAAGCATTTATTTATAAGGATGATATTTCACGTAATTATTAAGGGAGCCAAACAGGAACATTTTCCCAGTGCCATTAGGTATAGGTAGGTATAAAACTACTAATTACAAGGTAGCAAAATGGCCTCTAGAGATGATTCCTTGCATAAAAGTAATCTGAAAGTAGATGAGTATGGAATCTGTTTAACTATTTGGCACCACTGTGTGCAGTGAGATACCTAATCCCAGAGTGACAAAAGAAGCTCAAGGTCTGGTATGAAGTTTCTTCCTATTTCCCTCCAGGGATAGGTGTGCAGAGAGTAAGGAGTCAATCTCTAAGGTCAAAAGCTGGGCTGTGGTATAAGTTAACAGAAAGTCTGTAAATAGTAGGTCACAGAAAAGTGTAAGATACATGAAAACTAAAGGTATAAATGGAACATTTGTTATTTTAAAATCACTTTCTCAGCTAATTATCAAAACCTCACAAATCCCCAACTTTATTGCAATCAGTTCGTCATTATGTTCCTCATCAAAGGTTCTCAACAGGACAAAAGCAAAGTGCCCAGGACTCATTATGGCTTCATCCTGTGTGATTACTGTACTAATAATCCTATGGGCCTTTACAGTCTTACAGACTGGATTCCACCCTGGCTGCTTACACAGGGACAACAGGTCCAAATATCAGCTGTCTGGCATGATTTCCCTCGAGTTAGAGATAGGATTAGAAAAGTGAAAACTAGGGCCTGCCAGAAAGCTAAGGTTCTGAAATTTCACTGGCAGGCTAGAATCTGGAAAACTAAGTATCTGGCTATGAATCAGAAGGAGCAGATCTGAGGTGTTAGTCCAACAAATTTATTTATCCTTTTGAGTAGAGACCTGGCGTATTAGACTGCTTTGAGCAGAAACTGCCCTATTTTAGCACTTGATTCTGTGGAGGAGAAATGTGCGAATTTGGTGAGGATACAAATCCTTACAAAAAGACTAAAAGAAATGTTCTCAAAAATAACAAAAGGAGTAGGACTTGTGGTTTATTGCATTGTATTTTTTTTTGTTCCATCTCTTTGACTTTCAGAGAAAGATATCCAGTCCTTTTACTTGTAAATATTCCTTACAAAAATTTCACTTAACACTGTACATCCAGTTCTGATGTTTCCACTATGCTATTCATTCACAATAATGTGGATATCTGTAAGGCTCCAGTTCAGCAACAATTTGCACTTGTAACTGAAGTTACTTCCCTGTTGCTTGAGACTGGTGTCAGACATGCTGTCCAATCTATAATGGTCAACAGTGCTGATACATGGAATGCTTGTCATCATGCCACCCATCAGCTCTGAAGGCAGAAATGTATTTATAATTGAAACCTTAATTTAATTGAAAATTTAATTTTAGTTCTTTTAAACAGTTTCAATTGTTGTTTGAATCCTCTGTTTTTAATTAAGTTATATTTGGAAGAATTGTTTCAGGCTATGCCAATAGACTGGGAGAGTATTAATCCCTCATGGAGGAAAATGAGAAATGTTTATAGATGGCTTAAGAATGATCTGGACTTGTAATTTTATACTCCAGAGAAGTATGCGTGATCATGAATTTGTCATTTGTCATTTCAATTCTTCTATTTGAAAAATTAGATTGGTTTGTGCTTGATATGATACTCAAACCAAAACTCTCTAAAGGCACTTGTACTGTTTATGCTTTTTTGTTGGACTACAAGTTGTCCACAGACTGAAGCCAAGAAACAGAATACAGTTCCAGTTTCTACACTGTGCTGTTAAACTCTTTTGGATGGTAAGTTTGTCAACAGGTTTATTGCTGCTTTACCAACTGGTTTGAAGACATCCCTGACAGAAAGAAAATTGTACACCATAGCAAAAAAAGCCTTAAATGATTTAATGTCATGGACAATATCCCACATATTTCTGAAGGTGTCAGCAAGTAACTGACTACAAATTTCCAAAAGGTTGCTATATTCCATATTGAGCATTAAAGTGGCTACTAACCGACAGCAACAGTTCACTATGCTGTTCATCAAAATCGATTATGCAAGAGAGTGACATCTGTAGTGCGGTAAAACAAGTTTGTGAAAACATTACCTTGAAGAAACTGTTTTTCAGTGACCATTAGTGGTGCACTAAAAGTGGTTTGTGATTTGGATTTGTTCAAGAAGTGAGGCATCTGGTATCCAGGTTCACTGACTCTTTTCTAAGAGGCACTTTGTCTGAAAGACAGTAGCAAGAATTTGGAAAATGTCCTGGAAAGAGTTGCCAAAACTGTAAATTGAACTGTGGTCTGAATGGTAAATGGCTGCCAGTTCCAAGCACAACTTGATGAAGATCAGTCACAGTACTTAGCTTTGCTATTATACAATGTCATATGGCTTAACAGGAACAGGAATTTGATAGTTGTGTAACATGGCTTGATGAGATAAGATCTATTTTTTTCTTTTTTTTTTAAAGAAGGGTTGGAAATCATTATTAACTGAAGAAATGGTAGGTTTTTGCCAGTCCCTGTTTTACTGTAATATCATAATATGTAAAGTCATCAAAGTGTGAACATTAGGAAAATACCCAGGGATGTATTTCAGTAATATCCTGGATGACATCCTTTAGAACCTTGAGAACTGATGATTAAACAGTCTCTAACTTTGAGTTTTCTGTTGCTGGATTTTTATCAAAAAGCTCTGGGAATAGAGAAGTCTTTCTAAAGAAGAATTCTTATTTACAAATTTATATATTTTGTGATTTCCCCCTAAATACTCAACATTTGTTGTAACATTTCTGTTTTGCTCAAAGAGAATGCATTCATTTCTGAGACAAAGTTAAATTTCTATAAGGTAGAAAACAATTTCCTATCCTAGATATGCAGCTCAGTCCAAATCAATGTAAAAGATGAAACTGCAGAGCTTTTAGTTAAAGAATATTGTTATTTTTGTCTTCCTGTCCTTGTGTTGTGAGGTGTTTTATGATTGTCAGGCTGTACTTCTTGGATTACCCTTGCTCTGTGTACATTTCTAACTGCTTTCCTCATTGTTTAGCTTCATCAAACTGAGCTTTCAGCAGCGTGTCAATAACAAGCAGAGAACTAGGTGTATCTATCAAAAAAGCACAGTAGATTTTTTTCAAGCAAAGTGTTCAGTGAAATGTGAGCTGGATGCAGAGTGGTGGTTTCTGAATGTGCCATTGCCATTTTAATATGTTTGCTTCAATGGCTTCTGCAAACCATAGAAAAAGTTGTTGCTCAGAAAGTTTAGTCTCATAGTACTAAAGGTTGTTTCATTTGGACAGAATTCAAAACCTGCATCCCAAGAGGCTCCTTTGCTTTGCACTACATACTCCCTTGTATTTTAACTGGACTTGAATACAAATTATTGCCATCGTATGTGTTTTCAAAGTAGAAATTATGTTCAGATAGAGCAAATTATTTTGGAGTAATGAAAACCAATACTTAAGAATGTTTGGATGTATTAGCATGTAGACTGTGACGCGTATCTTACATATGAAAAATATATATCTATTTAAGAAACATGCTCCAAAAGTTTACTGACTTGCTGGGAAGTTAATAATGGTATTAGAAGAAGTTGTAATTAGGCTATGAATAGATTATAGAGAGGCAGTGGTATTTAGTATATTTTCTTTTACACTCTGGCATACATTTTTTTTTGTATCATACATTTTTTTTTCCTGAAGTAGCAATGCTTTACTTTAGAGATGCTTCCATTTTTTAAAATAGAAGTTTGCCAACTTTGCTCCCACTTATAAAGAGGGAGATGTACTGCAGTTTGCCAACTACCAGTCTTTTTCTGACCCATTTTCTTTGGTTTGTATAAATAATTCATTATCTAGTAAATAAGCGTATCTCTCATTTCTACTCTTTTTTATAATGTAATACATTTTAACCATTTTTGGCTGTGGCAAAATTGTATCCTGAACTACCTGAAATAATGGGTGTTGCTACTGTATTTAGTCTAGTGAAGGGGCAGGAGAGTTGGAGTTACAAAAGCAGCACTTCCTATGTCAGCTCTGCCACTAAGTAACTGTGGACAAGTAATTTTACCTCTTCATTTTTCCTCCAGCCTTTGTCTATCACAGAATCTCAGAATGTGGGTTGGGACCTTGAAAGATCACCCAGTCCACCCCCCCTGCCAGAGCAGGATCACCTAGTGCAGGTCTCACAGGAACGCATCCAGGCAGGTTTTGAATGTCTCCAGGGAAGGAGACTCCACAACCTTACTGGGCAGACTGTTCCAATGCTCTGTCACCCTCACTGTGAAAGTTTCTCTTTATGTTTACATGGAACTTCCTATTTTCCAACTTGCACCTGTTGCCCTTGTCCTGTCGTTGAACGTTACTGAGAAGAGCCTGCCTCCATCCTCCTGACTCTCACCTTTTACATATTTATAAACATTAATGAGGTCACCCTTCAGTCCCCTCTTCTCCAAGCGA
Organism: Chloroceryle amazona; assembly: GCA_027560015.1. NCBI lineage: Eukaryota > Metazoa > Chordata > Aves > Coraciiformes > Cerylidae > Chloroceryle > Chloroceryle amazona. Next base: position 18,205 of record JANHFX010009657.1, on the reverse strand, counting down.
AAGAAACCCAGCCCCCTCAGGATTTCCTCATAAGGGATATGTTCCACTCCCTTAATTATCTTTGTGGCTCTACCTTGGCACAACAGTTGTGTCTTATTATATTCTTAAATTTTGGAATGTATTTTGACATACATAATGTGGCATATTCTATCTAAAATGGGCTGATTTGAGAAAAAATATCCCCACCTTGTTACACACATGATCAGTGTAAGTGCTAGAGCACATGTTTAAAGTGAAATTGCTTTTCAGTAAAGGCTTGACCATTCTGGGTTTGGGATTATTTTGTTCATTTGTTTTTTAAATTCTTAGTAACTGTCCTCTATGTCTTCTGTGGCTCATCAACCTTCCCCAGCTAAAGGTTTCCAGCTCCTCACAGCTTATTTTTAGGAGCCCTTCCTTTTCCAAATGAACCAGAATGAGACTGCTCAGCCGGAGGGCTGTGTTGTAGTCCAAGTGAGCTAATGTAGCCATCTGCACCTTCCCTGGTGAGAAGCTGCAACTACAGTATTTCTGGCACAGCATATGTAAGGCACCTGGGATCAGCCTGCCTCACTGCCCTCCCTGAATAGAGCCTAGAGCTGAGAATTAGGTCCTCTTGTCTTTAGTCTCCTCCTGCACGGACGTGACTTTTCCCTAAATGGGACTTTGGTTTTACTTATTAATCAGTTATTTATTTTAGTATATTAATTTCTCGATTATTAGAATATATTACATGGAACACAATTTTAGGATTACCTTTCTCATACAACCACCTATCTGTAGTGGCACCGGTACCTTTTCAGCTGGTGTGCAGCACTATTGCATTGTCACCATGTGGCGCTAGAAGAGTATTGTGCTGGACTAGACTGAGAGAAGACAGAAGGATCTCGTTTCTCAGCTTCTTATGTTCTTCCATCCAGTATTGTCTGTTGTTACCAAGACATGTATTTGAAGAATTGTTACACGTGGTAATAGCACTAATCACAATCAGGGGTGATTTTGTGGATCAAATTGTACACTGATGACAGCCTATTTTAAGAACATAAGGCAGTTCTAGCAAATAATTCAGGTTGCAGTCTATACTATGGAGGCAGGTCATTCCTTAAGTATCATAGAGGAAACTAAATATTATAAGTGGCCTTTACAGCCATTAAATATAATCTATGAATCTGTAAATGGATGTTAAAGTTCTATAAAACCACTGTTTTTTCAGCTCACATCTTTGTGTCTAAAAAAAAGTTCTAATTTATGTGTTCCAGTAAAAGACTGTATTAAGAATTTGGCTATTACTTTCTTAGGAAACTAATTTATTACCTGGCTACTACAAATTAGTTTACTGTTTGATTAGCACAAATGTAAGCAATATACCAAGAAGAAAAAGAATTTGATAATTATTATCATGGTAAAGTACATTATGTTAAACTGCATTCAGCCAACAGGCTACTTATTGTTCTGCACACTCTGCCCTTGAAAATAAATGCCAGATGTATCTGAAACATGTGATCAAATCTGAAAGCTAATATGGACCTAATCCAAACACGACTGAAGCAAATGGAAAGATTCCCACTGATTCCAATGAGCTTTGGATAAGGGCCAGTGAAAGTAGCATTCAAGTTATCAAAGAGCAAAGCTGCTGAAGTGCAATTGGAAATTTTTCTTGTCATTTGCTAAGCTTTATTGAAGAGACATCAGCTGTCTGGGACCTTACAATGAAAGTGTATATTTTTTGAATGTCCATTTACTACTGTTCCGATTATTTATATGTGCAGGGAAATGACCATCTGTAATTCAGTTAGGTAGAATACAGCTGTTATTTGCAGATCAAGACTGTGTAATCTCAAGACTGCTCATTGCTATAGAAAAAATTATTAAAGGTTTTAAAGTAACAGAAATAATTTATTGGCAGATATGTGAAAATGAGCCAAGAGACTCTGTGGAGAGTGCAGGGTTTTTTCTTTTTTTTCTGTGTCATTCTCTGTCTCGTGTTAGTAAAGGTGTCCTGTGACAATGATAATACCTGCAGGTGCTCATCATTAGTATGGGACAAACATGAACATCTTACTGATGGAAATTCTACCTTCTTGATGCATCAGCTCTATTTTGGAAGTCAGGAGGAAAGGTTTCCTATTTAATTGCTAGTTACACTTCTTACCTGAGTAATTGGCCAGGTTTGTTGACTACATTTTATCGATAGCCTGTTTTGAAAATACTAGTTATTTGCTTGATATTAGGCAATATTTGAAGTAGTAGTTCATTTCCTGTTACTTCTCAGCTGAAGACCTTTATTATGCATTCAGAACGGGAACTTCTAAAGAGTGGTTGTGTAAGATAAACTCTTACTGATCAAATTTTTTCACTAAAAGTGTTTTGGTGAGCAATAGAGCACTATGTTAAATACAAACTCTGTTTACCCTGAAGTGTAAATTTTGCTTGTCAGTATGCAAAATAGAATGACATGAAGAAGCCCTTATCTAAGTTAAACTCAGAGAGAGTTCTAATCAATTTTATTCAGTTTTTTGCATTTTCTTTCTTATGTCAAAATCCTGGCCATAATTTATATGTCCAGTTATCATAATAAGACAGATCAGAGTGCGAACATATTTATTTCATAGCAGGCTGTATATAAAGAATCCTTGTACTATGCACAGGGAAGGATGGAAAAATGGTTTCTTTAACCACAGTGAAAGATGATAGAGTATAACTATGATAGAATTAAATTACATTGATAAAATTATAAACCTTTAGAATGACACATTTAAATTGTAGGGGGATTTATATATTGGTTCATGATTGTATTTTTTTTTCTGAGGGTTTTTTTTTTCTCGCTGTATAAAATGTAGGGCCATTTTCCTGTATCTTTCATTTAAGTAAACGGTAGATTTTCTTACTAATATGCAGCTGCTTTCAAATCCATGGATAGATAACTCTTCCTTGGGGACTGCTATGTTCCTTCCAGTTCAGTTGGAAAAGAAAATGTTTAGTATATTATTCCCAAGTTCTGCCAACAGAGCAATCTCCAGACTTTCAGTGTGCTAAAAAAGCAAATCTGAATACAATGCCAAGTGCAGAAACTTATATAGAATATCATTATCTCATCATTTTTTTAAGGTTTACCTGGTGGTTTGAAAAAAGAACTACCCACTTCAGTTATGAAAAACTCACTATACTGTACAAGGAAGGCACTCATAAAATAAAGCTGGAGGTTTGGGTTTTATTTTTTTGTGTGTGTAAGATGGATGTACTGACAAATCTCAAACCCAGTCATCAGCAGGCAGAGTGCTTTCTTCATGGGATTTGAGAAATCAGTAATCAGGTCTGGTGCTAATCAAGAATGTTGCTTCTGATGGCTCAGAGCATAGAAAGTCACTGTGCTACCTGAAAATGTTATAATCACCAATACATAAGCAAGGGTGAGAACAGAGGTAATCAAGAGAATTTCTAAGCTAGACAAATCCTAATAAAAAATACTGCAACAGAGCCAGATGCAAAGTTGTATCCACAGGAACAGGGAATTCCAATCAGATTTACAGATTATGAGAAGCAGTGACTCTATGAAGGATGCAAGTCCAATAACACTTAAATTCACACAAGAAAGGGCTATCAGTACAAAATCAGAGCTCATACAGTCAAATAGGAGTTAGGGAATGGTTTCTCTCTGAATGAAAGATACTGAGGAAAGCAGTGTTGGATTTCTGCTTCCAGTCTGAGAAACGAATTTGTGCCCTTGGTATTTCTACATACTTTTATCCTCACACTTCTGCACTGAGTGCATACTTTTATATTCAAGATACAAAGTTTACTATTATCTGCATATCTTATTTATGAAAAATGCACTTTATTGATCCAATTCAATATTTTACAGATTAAGCTACACATCTTATTAGCAACAGTAAGCAAGTAAACAAGTATTTCATCAACAACTGAGGTGTGCACATTAATAAATGCCCTTCCATTGCAATGCTAATGATTTTTATAAACAATGTGCTTTTAAAAATTCACTTTTAATATTTAATATCCTTTCAGAGCATCTGTTTGGTTGGGGAGATTGCGCTTAGAAACATGTCATGTAATTTTAAAGCATGTATTTCTACTATCCTAAGTCTGAATAAAGCCAGCTGATGCATTACTGAACAGTTTCCCACTTGCTTATATTTGTGTGTGCAAACTGGTATCTACTGGAGATAAATGCAAATCAGTAAAGATTCAAATGTTACCTGTTAATTCAGTTCTTTACCCTTGATGGAAATAGTTTTGGCTTTTACATTCAGTTTAAAATTAATGTTTGTAATCTATATTAAGCTCCACATTTCATTGTCTCCAGGTTTTAATCTGATGTTTTCCTAATTAATTGCAATCCAGCATAACTTCTCAATAAATATCTTTATAGTTTCTTCTTCCTTTGGTTCTTATTCTATTTTGTTGTTGTTGTTGGCCAGCTAAGATTCAAATGTGAAAAAATGAAACAACATTGTTAAAAAAAATTGAACATGTGTACTAGAACACTGAGAACATTGTTCCTTGAAAAGTAAGGTATATGAAGCTACACTGAGAGGCCATTCAGCTTAATTGAATCCTTTGCCCAGTTTATTGTTTCAGTATCTGAGTTATCTCTGGATCAAGAAGGAAACAGCTCTTACTCATCTCTTTTTGTTAACAATATTTTTTTTGTCTTTTTTGTCTTTACTCAAAGAAAAGGGTTTCATTTCCTTCTTTCATTTTTTTCACACCCTAAAAGAGAAATGTGTTCCTGGGTTAAGAGAGATGGAAGTGCATTTGTTCATGTCTTTTAGCAAAGCTGAGACCTCTCAGCAGTTCCTGGAACGGACTACAACTATAACCTAAGCACTTAAAGTGTAAGAATACTGACAGCTTTATTATTTAAAAATAGCTTCTATAAGAGATGTATTTTGGTTTAGATATCTTTAAGGCAGAGACATCAGCGTGTCCTCCAAAATGAGATTTTACCTGTTTACAGCATTGCGATTCTTGGGATGTACAAAAGACAGCAAATAGCATGAAATCAAGAACGCATAAGTTCGTAAGAATGCTGCTAAGCACTGCTTCTTGCAAATTATCTTCCTTTTTCCCTGTATTTTCTGCAGTCAAATTTTGAGTGTGTGGTAGAAGGATTTAGACATTTATAATATGGTCAGCATCAGCATATTCCACCCCTGAAAGTGCAGCTGCTACTTCAAAAAATTCTGGTGAAGTAAAGAAGGTAAACCAAGTAGCTCTTGCTATGATTTCAGACAAAGTTTTGCCATCTTCAGGCTGACTCATCTACTATGAGTTACATATTGTTTAAGAACTCACGAAAACTGTATGACAGAGAGATTATGAATATACTAAGGCTGCTTTTTGCCTCTTTAGAGTTATTATTTGTGTTTCATAATTGCTAAGGTAAATCTAAAGTAATCTACAAACAAACAACTTCTTGAAATGTCAGCTGCAAAGGATATACTAGAGCATTGAAACTCTCCTTGCAGAAATAATTTGTACAGAAAACTTAAAGCTGAGCAGAGCTATGTAAGCAAGCTTAGGATTTAACATGGCAAGTGTTTTTTTTTATGCTATTCGAAGGTGACAGAGGCAGAAGATGAGACATTGTTTGCCTCAAACTATTTATGTACAACGTTTGCCATTCCTGTATTTGATTTAATGCCACAAGATCTGCAATTACCACACTCTAAAATACTTAAAATGTTCTGGTCAACTTTATCGTCTGAAAATATGTCAACTTTTATGTCAAGTGTGAAGATTGAAATTGTCACTTAAGAAAATGAAAAATGTCCCTGCTAATTGCACATTTAAAGCAAAAGAAATGTTTGCATTAATTTTACTCATATTTAAGGAAAAAAATATTTAATTCACATGACAACATATTGAGTTTGGTATTCTTACTAGATTTGACTCAGAAATAACCTTGTAGTCATAAAATTCACAGACCAATAGGTAGTTAAGAGGATAAGTAGTTCAGCACAGTTCCTGTCACTTCCTGATCAACTGTAGGTCTTGGTGACCTTATAAAAGGCTGAAAGTCAATCCCATTCTCGGCTCTTTGGTATCTAAAAGCAGTTGACAATACTATGCCAGACCTGACTGCTGCAACTGTGATCCATTCAAAAACTCCACTGATTTTTACTGACAAACAAGTTGTTTTCTTAATTAAATATAATTGTAAAATTTTGCATTTTGGTCATTAAGTATAAACAGACACATTATAGTTATACCACCTATGTTTTACTCAGTAGACTATTTCAGATAAGCCAAGAATCCAGGGCATATTTAAAGCTCATTACTATTAAAGAAAGCTTTTCAGCTACTTTTGAATACGTTTGGATCAGGTCTTGAATTGAGAATAATAATGGAAGATTCAGTTTCATCTTTGAAGGTGTAGGTCTGAGCATAATTAGATCTGAGCTGATTTGAACATGGAGCTAGAGAAGGTTTCTGGAGAGGGCTTCTACCAAGTGAGGTGATGCAAAGATGCCTGTAACTGCATTGTCATGAAGCCAGATTTCTGTGCATCCAGATCATGATAAAGGTGGTGAAACCCTGGCACTGGTGGTTGCCCAGAGAGGTGGTCTCATCCCTGGAAACAATCAAGGTCAGGTTGGATAGGGCTCTGAGCAACTGAATCTAGTTGAAGATGTCCCTGCTGACTACAGGGGGATTGGACTAGATGACCTTTAAAGGTCCCTTCCAACCCAAACCGTTCTATGATTCTATGAATAAACTGTAAATTAAATAGGCAATAAAATAAGATAGTTGCTTAGTCCTTTAAAAAGCAAGCTGCTATTTTCATAAATCCCTTTAATAAATGTTTTAAGGAAGTTAATTGTTTTCCTGTAGCCAGAACGGTAGGCATGTTTCTAACAAAAATATCAAAATGTGACTTCAGAAAAATTATCAAGCAACAAAGTGTAAAGCCACTCTGAATTTGCCTTTATCCATTTAATTGTCCTCTCTTTTGATGTTTATTTCATCTGAGTTCCTTTCTATATTAAAAGGCAGCAGATATCAAAATATATGCCATAACAATTCAGATTGAGATACTGCCTGAAGGGATTTGTATTTTCTCTAAAATTTTTCTTTACATACAAATTTCAAATATCAAAGGATTAAGTGTGTCCATTATAAAAGAGCAGCATCATACCATACTTAAAGAATTTTCTTTTGATTTTTTAAAGAAGGTAATAAATATATGTTTTTCAGGATCATGGATGTCAATTGCATAAGAAAAGTATGAGTCAGTGTGGCTTTACTTATATGTTTTAGAAATTTTAGTAGTATCTTAATCAAAATGGAACTGAACCGCTGGCACTGAAAATTAAAACTTCAGAAGGAGTATTTAAGTAAAAAGAGTGAGAAAGCCAACAGTTGTGGAAGAGCACCAATGATTTGGACCAACAAAACTAATGAGTGGAACAAAATTAGTACTCACTGCACTTTTGAAAGAGCAGAGAGGGAAATTAATGGCAGATTAACAACAAAAGGGAAAGGCAGACTGCTTGAAATGCCCACTGACTGGCACTTGTAGAAGTCAGGGCAGGTGCTTCTGCACCAGTGCTAACAATCTAAACATTAACAATGTAAATATTACAATAGGGAGATTAGAAAGCATGGCCTCAGGTGACAAACTTGAGCATCTCAGAGACCTGCTATAGGTGGGATAATCAGTGGGCAGCTTACCCATTATACAGGAATGGCAGAGTAACATGGAGTAGTGGTGCTGTGTGCGAAGAATATGTGAAATGGTAGCAGGATAAAAACATTACAGAAAAAGAGAACTGCTATAGCATCCCTGTAGAATAATTCTTTTGCAAAATAAAAGTATCATGAGGCTTTCATTAGAAATCCATTAGTTAAGAGAATTATAGTGATGCAGAAATGTTAAGTGCACTAGCGAGGCTGCAAATACAGGGCAAGGAGTAATAATGGAATATTTCAACTGTAGACTATGTAGATTGAATCAGTGGTGCAAGCCATAGAGATGTAATTTTTGGATGCAATAAATGGCTGATTCCTACAGCAACTAGTCTTAGAACGTAGGGGAAAAAAAAAAGTGCTATTCTACCTTTGCTCTTAAGTAGTAGATAGGGACTAATTTAAAGTTACTGGTGGGCAAATGACCTTGTAATAAGACCTGCCAGCAGCCTACAGGATGTTTAAAACCTGTTAGACACCCATGTAAACTATGTACCACAATTCAACTGAAAACAAAATGGAGGCCAAGCCTCGCTCTGAAATTCAACAAAAAATTAAGGAGGTTCTCCTAGTGGAAAAGCCATTGGTCAAGAATGGAAAACTTGCCCCAAAGAGGAGAGCTGGAAAGTCATGAAAAGTGACATTTCAAATGGGATCTGACGAAAAAAAAATTTGAAAAGCACCTTTCAGAGGCTGTGCAAGATCACAGAGAAGTATTTCCTAAATACAGCAAAAAGCAGAAGGCAGTACCATGATGAAGCAAATGCACAGTGATAAAAGTGTAGAAGAATATCTAAATAAATTCTGTGTGTTGTTTTTTACTTCAGAAGATTTTGGTGATGTTTCTATACTCATCACATCACTACAGTCTTTGCAACCTATCAACTAGTGGAGCTAGGTTGATTCAAAGGAAAATTTAGATCAAATAGATAAGTTTAATGCTAATATGTTACCAGAATTGAATAGCATTCACCTGAGATGCCTAAAGGAATAGAATTGTAAAATTGCAGAACTGATAGCCAAGGTGTGTGAACAGACATGGAACCAGAGGAGAGATGGGGAGTCAAAGTAATTGCTATTTACAAAAATGACATGAGAGAGAATCCTGGGAACTATAGAGCAGTGAATCTGAGGTCCATCGTAGCTGTGTGGTAGAATCTAACAAAAAAACAAGGTCATTGAGTGCATGGATAAAATTCATCAACTGCGGAACAGTTGGCATGTCTTCTGTTAAGGAAAATCATGCCTCACTATTTTCTGGGTTTATGGGAAGATTTCAGAAAAAAAAAAAAAAAAAGAAAAAAGATTTAGAGTATCTTTATATAAGTGGACATTATATAGCTGTTTTTTGACATGTTTCCACTTGAAAAATTATGAAATAAAATAACCTGTTTCAGGACTCATGGAATAATTCTTTGATACACTGATTGAATAATAGGAAACAAAGGATCACTTCTTACTATGGAAAAGCATTGACCAAGTATCAGTGCAGGACCTGTCTGGGATCAGTAAAAATTGATCTTCATTAATAAACTGGAGAAAACAAGAAACAATGAGGTCTGAAAATGACATTCACATGATATCATTCCTAATGATATGGAATTCAAAAAGGAACTTACAAACTCTATTGGGCAAGAAAAGAAATCAGTCAAATTCACTGTGGACAAAAGTAAGGTGTGACGCATCTAGGAAAAGAGAATTTAAATCATGTCTACACGGTGCCAAGTTTGGAATGGTGAGTTATCATGCATTATATTGATCTTGGAGCCATGAGTCACTGTTCTGTGAAATCAATGCTTAGTGAGAAGCAACATCAAAAAAGCCAACAAAATGTTCAGAGATATCTGGATTAATGTCGATTTTGTAAATGAATTTTATGTTTGTATTTACTTGTGGTTTCTCTGAAATTTTTCTGAATTTCTTCATCCTTTGAAGTAGGTAGAATTTTCTAAGCACCACACAAGTGAGAATCTTTTCTTCTAAATGGACTTTGGTGCAAGAAGAGATTATCTAATAAGGTCTTAACTAATAATTTTAATCACTCTTAGCTAAGAATTCACAAGATCAAATGCTACAGTGAGACCAAATGAACTGTCCTTGCCTGTGACAAGGCAAGGACAGTTTATTTGCTATGACTAATTGGAAAACATGTGTCAAACTCTGGTTATATCACACAATAGAACAATGTAAAAGACTGATGTTTAAGATAGCATGTTCTACCTCTGTAATAGTTTGTATACTTTGTTATATCAACAAAAGGACAGCTGTTGAACTGGGGATGAGAGATGGCTAGAGTTACCAACATACAAAGTGAAAAGTTGGCCGCAGATAAGTCCTTAAAGCATATCTAATTATATATTCAAGCAGTGTGGTACTAAAGAAATTAATTAGAAAGAAGTACCATTATATATCCTAATAGCCTCATCAATCCCACTATCTTTGCACCAAAAGGTGAATTTTTATTGTGTCCTTTCATAGCTATTCTGTACAGCATATGTAAGCATTGGGAGACTCTGCCATCAGAACATTTTAATAGAAATAGCCCAAGACTTCAAAGAGACCTTCTCTAAATGTCAGTATTTCCTTTCCTTTTCTGATATAAGGTCTATAGAAGTAGAAAGGTAGAAAATGGATTTGAGAAGTACATTTTGTAATCTTGTGAAGCACTAATCTAGATTTAGCTGAACCTCAGTTGAGATGGTCACAGTTAATGAATCAGCTTTATGAAGCTCAACAACACTATGATTTGCAGTTTTCTTAAGGTCTTTTCAAGTAGGGAGAAAGGAAGTCCTCCTGCACTCCCACCTGGAACATTACTTAGTTGTCCAAAGAATCTCCTTTTCAGAAATAATTGGTAGGGGTATGAAATCCCTTTTAATTTTCAAACTATTTCAGTAATATTACCTTTCCAAATGTTTTTGTTGGAGTAGGTTGTACCGTCTGATGCACCTTGTGCCTATGTGCTGTTTCCTCCAGGAACAGGTGGTAGTATGTTTTAGCAGACAAGTTATACCATTCAGTGAGGCATCTGCAGATACAGAGCCTGTCCCTCACAATATATCTCACTTTTTGCAACTGACTTAAGCTAGTCCCCTGATGTGTCTTGTGTCTTGTGACTGCATCCTCACTTTTCTGCACAGATGCTTATCTCATTGAATTGCATGCTTAATGAGAATATGGATAATTGAACTGGATGTTCCCACATGGAATCTTTCTTTTTCTCCCATGATATATAGTCTACACTAGGAGCCATCTATGTTTTGAATCAAAAGAGCAAAACATACCACTCTATTTTTCTTTTCCAGGCAGTTGTCAATGTTACTGGCAACTCCAGAAACTTAGGTCTACCTTTTATTCTGTCCATGTTTCTGACTGACAGCTCTGCCCCAGCTCTCCCAGCTGTTGCCATTCTCCACTGAGCTAATAACCATCTTGTTCAGACAGAAGAGGGAAGAAAGTAACGTAGATCCACAGCCACTGGTATTACTGCATGCTTTTCTGTAGCTATGTCTTCAGTATATCTCATAGCAAGAGACTAATATAACTGTAGTCTACTGCAAGAGAAAGGATTTTATACTTTGGTGCCACATCTCTGTTCCCACCTCACATATCCAAACTCTCTCAGTATCTGTGTTACAATTTCATGTCTGCCATCTGCAGCCATACTGATGGAATGTTTTCTCATTCAGATAACCTGAGAATGGAAGAGATTGTAATGGAAAGAATGGTGATACATTTAAATATCAAATACAGGTGACATAAAAAATTATACTCCTCAGTTTTCTCTGATTTAGAGATGGTCCCTGCTGAGTAGCACAATAGTGTGTGCATTTCAATACACATTAATGACAGTCATTGCCTTCTCTGTGTGCTTTATGCATTTTGTTTACATAGACCTATATTTAGCTTTATGATACAGTGCTCAGACCTCTCCATCAAACATAAAATGTATTTTGAAAACATTGTCCAGTTGAACATGCATCCTTCAATATTTACATAAATTCAGGTTTTTCACCAGAAAAGCAAGTTACCTACCTTGCATTATTGTTGCCACTAAAATGAAACAGGAAATGGCTAAGTATAAATCACTGTGGTTTTTTATATACTATTTAAAAAATATTTGAGACTTCAGCTGTTATGTTTTGTTGTCTTTAACTTTATATTTTTATATAGCTAGGTATAGGTATATATTTGGTTTAATGAAGATCAGCAAAAGAGGATTTGTGAAAGGCCTGTTGGACATAATCCAAGGAAAATTTTTCAGTGCTAACCAGGCTTTAATATACAGCCTTTTCTTCCTGCAGTCACAATATGCCTCTATCCCTTAATCCATTTGGTTTTTTTATTAGCAAGCTAGAATTTGTTCAGCTCTTAGAAGATTATTTCTGCTCAGATTCTAATACTTCAGCTAAATTTATGCCTATGAAAACTTGTAATTTTCCTTGTTTTGATCAGTGTGCATATTCTGAACCAATCCTTGCTAAAGTGCCCTTTGCTGAAGAGCCTGTGAGCTGGAAATTATTTCACTTTGAAAAACATCCAATGTATTATTAAAACCATTTCCTTTGTCATATCCCTACCCTGTTACTCACTGTTCTTTTCATACAGACTAATTAAACGTTCTGCTGTTAATCAGTGTTGATAGTTACAAAGTACTGTAATGTCTTCTGGCTTTATGGATTATGCTAATGGCCATCTGCCTATTATTGATAATTTGTTCTTCAGTTACTGTAGGGGGAGGAAGAAACTGTTTGGTTAACTATAAAAGAAGGGTACTAGGTTTATGATGCATTCATCTGTATCGCCCGTTGTCTTTAGCTATTAAAGTTACTATAACTGCAAAGAATATGATTTCATCAAGGTCTGAATTTTCTCTAGTAATTGTATATGAAATTTGTATGTTCAGACATCTAGAATAGATCATGACTGATAAAAGCTTGATGGCTATTGAGCATATTAAGTATTCAATGTATTAAACCAAAGGTAGAGAGATACATAATTGAATTTCATACTGACGTTGTCTAAGGTGCTATTAACTACGAAAAGTCCATGAAAGAAGTCCAACTAAATTCTGTAGCACGGAAATCTTTAGCAAAATCTGTATGTATAGAGAATGCCTCAACTAACTGCAAATCACAGCATACTCCACTGGTAGTAGGAAAATATCAATTATAAAAATTCCGATGCTTTACTTAGCAAAGTAATGTGCACACCCCTTTTCATGTACTGTGGTAGATAGTATCACATTTTCTCTAGTATGAAACATATAGTGTAACAGTCCTTCAGCAGCCTATTACATTTTGTAAAGAATTCCTGTGTTCTACTGAAGACTCCAGTTTTACTTAGTTAGACTGTCTTTTTGCTCAGCCAGAACAGACATGTTTGAGACAGACTGTGAGACCAGACAAATGCCAGATTTCAGTTAGCTGAAAAATACCGACAATCATTCAAAATGTGAAAATACAGTTCCATTTCCTGCAATACTTTTTCTTGCTTCCTGATGAACTTCTGCAAAATAAGGAAAAGCTGAAATTAGAATTTTTGATACATTTTGGTAATAAATAAATAAAACATAATTGAGATTTTGATTAATAATGTCCCTAGCACTATTTGGGAATCATGTCAACACTTGAAAATAAAGGAAAGGTTATAAGCAGTAATGACATTAAAGAACTTACACATTTGCCTTTTCTTTCCTGGGGAACAGTGCAAGTGTGAAGCTTTAGAGCAGATGAAACTTCACTTTATTCCAGTACTTTAAAATTAAACTAATCTGTGAATACTCAGTGATGAGAAAGGGAAATCTTCCAAAAAGAACTTGAAAACTTGATGAAGGAGACCAAGGATTGTTCTATGGAAGGGAACAGTCTGACTGATAGAACAGTAATTTTTGGCAAACACATTCACTGGTGACCACTGTATTTTCTGTAGCTATTGTTTTTCATTAGACTACTTTATAAGCGGTGGGTATGAGTAATGAGCCCAAGTTTCCTTGGAGGTTACCAAAACTTCACAAAAACAGGAGTTTGTGTCATGATGCCTGTCTGTGCATCAAAAGTTCCCTCAGGCAATCTGGAGAAAATCTGCTTGAATTCTGTAAATGCTTTGAAGTGCCATTGAAATTCTGTATCAGTAAATTGAAACACTGAACAGTGGAGTTTTCTCTGAATACAATTCTTATTATGTATACCAGCAAAATATGAATGGCTAGAGTTAGCACAAAATAAATTATTTCCTTGTATATAATTTCTATAAAATCAGCTAATTTTTCTTTCATGCAAGAGCAAAGGAGATTTCCTGTATGTTTCTTATAAGATTATACTTTCGTTAATGACTTAACCTTACTACTCTGAAGAGTCACACGTGGCACCTGATGTGCCTTCCTCACCCCACCTTCCTTACCCCACCTTCTGTTATGGTCCCAGGATCCTTTTTTAAGCTCAGTCTTGAGCCTTGCTTCCTGCCTGAGCAGTGCTGTACAGCTGCCGATTTCCAGCTTGGCCACCACCATGCCTCTGCTTGGCCATAGGCATACTTCCCAGCTTCATCTCAGACCTGTCATATCTTGCTGGATCTACCTTGTGCTGGCTGGGCTATGTATGATCCTAAGCTATGGACTGACTTTACAGCTTGACTTCACACCTATGTCATCACTGTGAAACTGCCTGATAATCTTGAGTTGTAGTTGAACTTGGCTACCACCTCTTTCATTGGTTGGATACTGGGGGACCAACACTGTCTCGTGAGGCTCCGCTGTGCTGGCTGAATTATCCCCTGTCTCCCCCTTCCCTAGGGAGCAGCTGGGCCTCTACTCCCTGACAGTTTGTTGTGGAAAAGGCTAGAAAGAGACGTTGTCCTGGCCCAATTTGTTTTCTTTTCTGGGATGTTCATATTATCATGTCTGTATTTTGTAGGATAGACCCAAGAAGCTGCCCATTCACTCTTACACTTGCCTTGTGTTCTATTTTTTCTGTCTTGTAGGTGTCTTAGATTCCCTAGGTACTTGAATGTGGAGTATTGAAATTTTCAATAAAGACAAAACCACAGCCATCAAGGATTCCCCATGACTGATAACAGGTTTACATCCTAACAACACTCCCATGGACTTCCCTCAGGGTCACTCCTGAATATAGCACACTGCTCGTACTCTATAGAGAAAAAAGAATTCTTTAGGCTAGTATTGTATATAATTCCTTAAGCTAGTATATAAATCTGCACATTTGAAGACTATCCTAAAAATATGATTACCTTCTTCTGGAAATGGAAAAGGAAAAATCAAGAAGAATTGTTGAACATTACTGAACAATGCTGATTACTTTTGGAAGAACTGAGATGTGAGATTACTTTTGTCTTTTGGATACTTTTTCAAAGCAATCTTTTCATGCTTATTTTTCTAAAAAGTGGATATTTATTGTAGATGACCTGCTTTATGTGTTAAATGTTGATAAATTTGCCAAAAAAGCCACTGATTTAATAGCGCTTGTAGTTTGTTTTCTTGCTTACAGCAGTGTGGTTAAAAAAGCCACCACTCCAAAATCTTAAAGGCAGAGTTACAGAATGCCACTCAAGTTAACATTTGATCACAAAGCTGCAAGTAATTTCAGACACAATTTTACAGAGTATCCAGGACAGCAGTGGTTTTATGTTATTTAAACGTAGAAGAAATATGTAACTACTACTTTGCTAATATTCATAGGTGAGCACTGTAGTTTTCATGTATTTTGAGATTTAAATGAAGGTGAAAGGATGTCAGTTCACATAGTGGGAAAGAAAGGGGTCTCTATGAAAAAAATGTTGCATTTTTTGGTAGGAAAATTTGTGAATGTGTGGTCAGTTGGAATTTGCAACTTTCAGAGAGGTAAAACTATTTATAGTGATAGCTAATTGCTTACAGATTAATAACTACTTTCTGTGTATAATATTTTTATTGTTTCAAAATATTCTATGTACAAAGCCGAATTATTGAAACATACCAAAACCATTTTTTCCCCCTCCCTTTTGTCACAAAAGTGTATTCCTAATTTAAAAATGAATTAAGTGTAAACCAAGAGGGAAGGTCCTTTTCCATGTCTCTCTTCTGGTCTGTAGGAAAGTTTTCATGTTACAGTTCAAATGGGAGTTGCAGGTAGTAGTGCACATGCACACTCACACTCGTTCTCTCTCTCAAAACTTGCATTCCAGTTGGTAGGAAGAATTTGCTTTGAGAATGGGCCTGTTTCTCCACTCTTTAGGATGCCTTACAATATGCCCTTTTTCACAACCATCAATCCCTGACAAACCCTTCTTTAAGGTAGTTAAGAAGTTTATACTCCTCTGTTTTTTACCAGTTTGTTTTCCTCTGCTTGGGTAGCAGGTATTTATTGATGAAAAATTTCACACAATAATTCAATCCTAATTTAATAAATCTCAGTGAACAAACTTTGCCATCTCAAGTTTTCTTTTGTAAACCTTGAAAACAAATCCCTTTAGGGTGAGACAGAGCAGTTGGGTTCTTGTATATGACTCATTGTTATTAAAAGCATCAATCCACTGAAAATAAGTCAAATTGCAGAATGTGCTTGTGAAGGTACTACACAGATTACTAGGCAGATGCAGAACTACTTTATGTTTTCATGGGGGAAATGAAAAGACACAATGCCTAGATTTATTTAGTTTTTTTAATGACTCATGACTGAAGTGAGTTGCATCTGTCTTCTATAGCAGCTTTAAAAAGCTTGAAAGAAAATACTGGAAACTGCAGTCCCTTGTGCAAGTGAGCATCCTAGGGCATTGGTTAAGGTAGTCAAGAGAAAATCAGTACCTGAACTAAAAGAAATTAACAGGAAACTAGGTGTGAAAGTATTGTGGAAGGCAAGTTGATTTTGAGTTGCAGCATCTTTTGTCCCAAACCAATCCATTTCTTTGGATACTCATGAAGACCAACAAATATTGAGTAACTGACATGAGAGCAATTAGTGCTGAGAAAGATTTTTATGAAATGTAGCTTTGAAAGGACCTCACAACTTGTCAAGGAGCAAATAATGCTTTTGTTGACCAGCCAGCAGCATAGTTTAAAAGTAGTCAAACAAATGAAGCAAACTGTGTGTTTTTAGCAATGTGTTGTGATATTAACCTCATGACTTGTGTTTATCACAGAAACCAAGCTGTTGTCTCTTAAATGAGAGAATACTTATTATGACAGAGGTATGGCTTCAGTGCATCTAGGTGAAGGAGTCATGGGTTGGTTAAGCTGAATGAAAAAAAAAAAAAAAGCCATGCTAGTGAGTACACTACTGTCACACCGTAGTTCTGTGCCTGCCAGCATTGTCTCTGAGAAACTGAACAGCTCATTGGAAGCATATCCCTATGATGCATAGCTTTCTGTTTCATCCTGAAATTTTTCTTCATAGTAATCTGCAAAAAACCCCTGTCTTTTCTCTCTGGGGTTAATAGCAGGAGGCACTCTTGCCCTGGAAATCCAAGATGTGAATGCACATCCACATGTCTGTTTGTGTTGGTGTGGCAGTCTGCATTCTCAGTAATGCTTAGAATATAGTTTAATTCATCATAAATCAGACTGCCAGGCTACCATGGATTTTAAAATCTTTCCTTGATATTACAAAATGTGACCTTGATGCTCTTTGTTTGTTTTCTTCATTGGTCAGCATAGCACTTGTGACAGTTTGGCTCTGTAGCACTCATGAGCTACACAGTCTCGTGAGCAGCGAGTTGAATTATAGAATCATTCAGGTTGGAAAAGACCCTTGGGATCATGACTGTGATCACCATTAACCCTACTCAACAAAGTTCACCCCTAAACCATGTACCACAACACCACATCTAAATGACCCTTATACACATCCAGGGATGGTGACTCAACTACCTCCCTGGGCAGCTTGTTCTTGTGTCTGACTACTCTTTCTATGATATTTTTTTCCCTAATGTCCAGTCTAAACCTACCCTGTTGCAGCTTGATTGAACTTGTGTTTAACTGTGCTTCACCTGAAGAGGAGCAAAGCTGCAGAACCTGCAAGCAATATGGTGTTAAGGATGCTGAACAGAAGTACACAGATATAATTTTTGATCAAGGCCAGAGTATGTAGTTCACCAGTAAATTACAATTTTACAAATTATGTAACCACCAGAAGACAAGTTTATTTAATCTTATAAATCTGTCATGGTTTAGACCCCACCCTGTGACCTAAGCACCACATGGCCACTTGCTCACCCCTTCCTTCCTCATGGGATGGCAAGGAGAACATGGAGAAAAAAAGGCAAAACCCCACGCATTGAGATAATTTAACAGAACAGCCCAAAAGGAGAAGTCACAGCAATGATAACAATAGTAGTGAAAGAATATATAAAGTGAGTGATATAAACTTCACAGACTGGACTAGCTCTGCACCAGTGACTGAGCACCCTTTGCCAGTCCAGTTTGTGCCCCCCCCCGCTCGACGACCAGTCAGCGCCCCGGTCCTGTCTCGGCCGCGCGCCCTTCCCCTTCCTGCGCTCTTCTCATCTGTCGCCGGGTCCCCCTCAC